>CM021100.1:105578998-105704797 GCA_007115665.2 Sequoiadendron giganteum | reverse complement strand
AAACCCCAAGAAGTGTGTCTTTGGGGTACATTGTCTCAAAAAAGGGCATTGAAGTGGATCCAACAAAAGTCAAGGAAACAATGGAAATTCCGCCTCCCATAAATATTAGTCAACTCATATCACTACAGGGAAGGCTCCAATCTATTAGGAGATTTATCTCCTAGCTCATGGACAAGAGTCATCCTTTTAATCACCTTTTGCATAAAAATGTACTTTTGAAATGGGATGAGGGGTGTGAGACAACGCTTGATCAAATAAAACATTATCTCATGTCGTCGGCTATTCTCATGCCACCAACCAAAGAAAGGCCTTTGATATTGTACATTGCAACAACAAATATATCTTTGGGAGCATTATTGGCACAAGAGGACTATGAAGGAAAGGAACACACCATCTACTATATCAGTAGGACATTAAATGGCTATGAAATAAACTACACTTTCATAGAAAAATCATGCTGAGCAGGGGTGTTTTCTACTCAACAGATGAGATATTATATGTTGACCCATACAATTAGGGTAATAGCAAAGATCGAACCCTTAAAATATTTACTCAGTAAAGCTTCCTTAACATGTAGACTAGCCAAGTGGGTCATGATATTAAGTGAGTTTGATATTCAATATGTGGATAGAAAATCCATCAAGGGTCAAGCAATCACTGAACAATTAGCTGAGGCTCCTTTACTAGATGACTGACCCATGCCCATGGAGTTTCCAGATGCAGATATTCTGATAGTGACACCACAATAATGGATATTATATTTTGATGGATCATACACATCATGAGGATCTGGAGTAGGGATTTTGTTCATCAATCCCCAGGGACACACCATTCCAAAATTATATAGACTAATGTTTCAGTATACAAATAATGTGGCAGAATATGAAGCATTGATCATTGGGGTCAAGATAGCAATTGAATGGAGAATCATATACCTACAAGTATATGGAGACTCTCAACTAGTCATTTATCAAGTAAATGACGAGTATCAGAGCAAGGATGAAAAATTGATGCCTTACAAGGAACAAATAGATTATCTAAAGTAGTTTTTTGTCTACATCAAATTTGATAAAATTCTAAGGGTGGAGAACAAAGTTGTGGATGCCATGGCCATAATTGCTTCACTATTACAATTGTCAAAGAAACGAGGTTTTTATGAGTTTATGGTGGAACAAGTACCATGTCCTTCTCACAATAATTCAAAATACAATACCATATTCCATCTAGAGACCATTGAAACCTCCATCTATGAAAAAACCTATGCGTACCTGAAAGACAACATCCTTCCTCCCGATCTTTCCAGGAACCAAAAGTGTAATTTTATCCACCAATCCTCCCAACATGCTCTAATTGCTAACATCATATATCATCGAGGTCTTGATGGTACTTTACTCTGATGTTTAGAACACGAAGAATCTGAGATGACCCTATGCAAATTTCATGAGGGTATATGTGGCACTCATTCGAGTGGGATAACTCTAGCTAAGAAACTCCTCCGTTTGGGATACTATTGGCCATGCATGGAGAAGGAATCTTCTTGGTTTGTAAAGAAATGTCAAAAGTGTCAGATTCATATTAATCTGATTCATGCACCAATACAAGAACTACATCCCTTCACATTCACATGGCCTTTTTGTCAATGGGGCCTAGATCTAGTAGGAAAAATAAATCCCTCTTCATCCAATGGACATAAGTTCATTATAACAACTACAAAATATTTCACAAAATGAATAAAAGCAGTGCCCCTTACAACAATCACAAGGAAGTAGATCTTTTCCTTCATCTTGAACTACATAATATGTTGGTATGTCATTCCTCAATCTATTATCACTGATAATGGATGGCCTTTCAAAAATCAAGATGTTCAAGAATTGTGTGAAAAGTTCCATATCCAACATTGTTTTTCAATGTCATACTATCCACAAGGAAATGGCCAAGTAGAGGCCTCTAATTAAAAAATTCTACAAATCCTCAAGAAGATGGTAAACGATGTTGGACGTGACTAGCATGTTCAAATCACTCTTGCATTGTGGGCCTACAAAACAAGTATCAGAACACTAACAGGAGCAACACCATATAACTTAGTGTATGGAGCAGAGGCCATATTACCTATTGAGGTTGAGATTCCATCACTTCGTGTATCACTCAGAGGAATCATTACAGATGAAGACTATAGGGTATTGAGACTGCAATAACTAAAATTGTTAGATGAGCATCATCAACAAGTTGTTAATCAACTCACAACATATCAACAACGAATATCAAGGAGTTACAATCATAGGGTAAAACCTAGGATTTTTCAAGTTGGCAATTTGGTACTAAAGGAAAACCTGAGAAATCAACAGGGTAGGGAAAATAAAGGGAAATTTGAGCCTAATTGGCTAGGTCCTTTTGTCATCATATCAGTATACAGATCAGGGGCTTATCAACTATCAATGTTAGAAGGGGATCTATTTCATGAACCTATCAACAGTATCCATCTCAAAAAGTTTTACACCTGAATTCCTAGTGCACGGGCTAAACTTTTGAAAAATGGTTTCCTTGACGAAAACCTGGTAAACATGCATCTTGGCAACAAAAAATACAAAAAAAAGAAAAAAAAGAAAATGAGAAAAATACACAAAACAAAGAGTGTAATCAAAACATATGGTGAAAACATCAAAACAGGTGTATGTGATTCTAAATCATCTTTCCCATCCATTTTGATACATATCAAGATCATAAGTCTGGCAAACAAAAACCATTTCATATCATATCATTTAGTCTTGCCATCATTACATCCATTATCAAATCATGTCACATGGTAATGTCTCATTCTAGCTTGGGAGCAACATTTGGATATCACTGGGGGCAACAAAACATCAGTCTTACCAAATGGGAAAGCATTAGTACAATAGGAAAAACAAATACAATCTTCAAAATACAACATCAATCACCATGAGAAAAGCATCAATCTTAAATTAATTAAATAAATATTAAACACTTTATAAATTAATTGCCATTATTCTTCTGTTTAATTCAATAAACAACTTTTATAGTTTGTTTTATTAAATTATTCATCCCTCTTTTGCTAATTTAAATAAATCAAAAATATTTAAATAAAGGCATAAGGAATATTCCTCTATATTTCCTCAAAATCAAATTAGATATCCTATGTCTAATTTATGTCAAAATTAATGCTTTGAAACTTCACAAGAAGTTTTGGAGATAAATTGGAGACAAATTCCAAATTATTCTCTCAATCCTCCTCCATCAATCTTTCCTCTTCTCTTTCCTAGTGTTTTCATGGGTAGAGACAATCTCCAAAATTCTCTTTATCTCCTCCATCTTTGACCATTCAATCCTCCAGATTGAATCCAAGCCTCTCTTTTCCATCCCTATGCATTTCTATAGCCAGGAAATATATAAATAAAGCTTCATTCAACTAAGAAAAGGATCCCATGTTATGAAGTTTACTTTGTAGAAATTCATCAAGCATCCAACATCCAACATTCAAGCTTTTACAATCATGGCTGCCTGCTATAGTTGCATTTATTAGTTTTCAAGTCAATCCATATTTCATTAGTTTCTTTTGATCATATACATATTATTAGCATCCTTCTCATTCTCTAGATTGTCACTTTAACAATCATAGTGCTCACACAATCTGAGAGCCATAGTGACTTAATAAATCTGAGAGCAATATGACGCTTTTAGTAGATTATTATTTTAAATTAGTTTTATTTGCTTGATATTTGATATAATGTCGTATTAAGAAGTGTTTTATTCTTTTCTACTTATTCACACTTACAGGCCCTATTATTTTATTCACATGGGTTGGCAGGCTTAAGCCACATGTCTTGTGGGCCCAACGTTTGATTGAAGACTACAGACGGTACCAAAAAAAATCAATGAAACACGTGGCCCAATCTCCACCACTTTGCACTACCCTATTCTTGTTTATTTTAAATTAAAATAAATGAATGAGCTGGTGGACGGTTGGAACCTATCATTACCAATGGTGGGCCCCACATTTCTAGGTGGTCGACATGTAGGGATTGAAGGTGATCAATGACAAGCCTCACTACACGTGTTATCATCTGAGTCATTCCCTACCCACCCATTTGTATATTTTATTAGGGTGAATAAGTCACATGAGCGCACGGGCATGGCGACACGTGGAATCTTAAAAGGTGGGCCATATATCTTCCACAAGAAAAAAATGATGCCAAAAAGTAGATCTACAGTAATTGCAAAGCAACGTGGCCTGATCTTCACCGTTCCTTGCCACCCTGTCGGTTTATATTTTAATGCTTATTATTGGGAGCGGTCTAGTGGGCATGGTGACATATGTCGCTCTATGGAGGGACTTGTTGAGTCTTATTGAAGAATTGTATTCTTTAAGGGTTTTAGACTGATGGTCAATTGTGGTGATGTGGACTATTCTAACCAATCCCCACCATCTCGTGGGGGCCCCATTGGTACCTCCCATTTTTAGTAGGAAAGCGGGTGATTTCCACATGGAATACTTCAGATGGTTTGATAAAATTTAGTAGAGAATAAAATTTTCCCAGATTTGGTAAAAAATGTATTAAAATTTAGAGTGACACCAACTTTCAACCAAGCCCTTGGCATGCATTCAAGATTTGGGAGATGGTTGTAGTTGTGGTTGTCATTTTTGTTAGATGTTGGTACATGTGGGATGAATAATTTGAGGCAAAACAAAGTATGGGTGATATTTTGAGGACCGATCATGATCACTTCCCACTATCTTGTGGTGGTGATTTGTAAGAAAATTAATTCCCATGAGCGAGTGAGTAAATGTGACACGATAAGTTTTATTAGGCTAAGTATGTGATTAATTATGCAGATTGATTGGTGTTTATCCACTTGGGACATCTGATTGGCAAAAAGTATCAAACACATGGAAACAGAAATTTTGTGTCGTAATTAACCATTCTAGTTAATTACTCATTGATTTTGTTATGGTATGTGATCAACAACTCAGATTTAAATATTAGGGTAGCTAGTTGGTGGCTCTCTTCAAGTGTGAGCTTCCTTAGAACATTAATGAATTCCTACTATAGCTTGTTGGAATTTTTTCATATATTGTCATTGATGTCACCATGTTGGTCTGGTACCATGTACTAGTGTGTAGACCATGCTTATCCTATTCGGTATTTGATCTCGTATCTCTAGTATTCTGGTCTGCATATCTCCTTCGGTAATTAGTATGATCTAAGGTTTTAGGAAAAGGATTATAATGGTTGGACGGATGTATATATGTATTCTTAGATGTTCATATGATTGGGTGATGCATTGGCATCAGTTTTTGAGATTGCATTTCAGTATGAAGTTAATCCTGGTTGACATGATGTTGCATGATATAAGTGAGTTAATCTTGATATGAAGCTGACAAATTATCATCTTGAAAATATGATTTGCATTAATTAGGCTAGCCTAATCAATTCTTCCAGATATATCAATTATATATACAAGATGGTTAGAAGATGATAAGGCATGATATGTATGTAATATATGAGTGTAGTTAAAGAAAATGCAAAGAGAAGAAGAATTGTGTGTATGAGTGAAGTATGTGAATAGTGGTTGAATATTAGTATGAGGTCATGCGAGAGAATACTCTAAGCATCAAGGGAACTAAACCTACACATGTGGTGTAGCTCCTCAATTCAATCTTGGTGGTTAGCCAATTTTTTGGTTACACAATTTTTGTAGGTAGTGAGCCTCCATTTTTGGGATAGTAAGTCCTTGTAAGTAGTGAGCCAGTATTGATATAACTCTATATATTGTGAGCTAATCCTCACCATGGTTTTTCCCTCATTAGGTTCTCCACATAAAATCTGGTGTTTTTGTGTTGTGGAATATCATGTTTTTTCATTTCTCTTATATATTTTTTGAGTTTAAGAAATACTGGTGTTTGTTCAATAACTATGTGTGGATACTGATTCACCCCTCCCCCCTCTCAGTATCTGATTTATTCAACAATTGGTATCAAGGAATTGGCTCCTTTGGATAAGTTTAACAACTTGAGGGAGATCCTCCAGATTGAACAAATGGATAAAGAAGAGCTCTAGAATGCCCTTGAAGATCTTGACAAGGCTGAAATTGAAAACAGATACCTAAAGGAGAATCTTGATGAAGCAAATGAATGTGTCCAAAAATTGAAATAGAAGTTAAAGAAATTGAATGCAAGATATAGAGAAGTGCGTGAGGAATTGAAACAAGAAAATGATGAGAATATTAGATTAAAATTAAAGATAGATGAAAAGAAGAAAGTTGAAGAATGTTTGAAAACTATAATACAAAGCAAAGTCGATGTTTCTTGTAGGATTGAATAGGCAGTGATGAATCTAAAAGTAGAACTTGAGAAAGAAAATCTCTATGAAGATGAATTTAAGACAAGCTCCACCAAGCTTGATGAACTAATAGTATGACATAAACCTTCTAAAGAAAAAAGTGGTTTAGGTAATGAAGCTGATGGGAAAATGTAGAACTCAAATCTTGTAATTAATCAAATTACTCAAGAAAAAGAAAAGAAAAAAGGAAACTCTAGAAATAAACCACCTATCGAACAACCAAATGTAAAAAGGTAATCTTAATTCAATGTTGTTTGTTTTTCATGTAATAAGTTTAGTCATAAGGCAACTGAGTATATGAGTAGGTTGAATTATTTTTCTAGTCCCTTCTCTAGACAATGTTATACATGCAAGAAGATATGACATAAATCTATTGAGCGCAAATCTTCGGTAAAGATGATGATGAATAGGTTCAATGAAAAAAGAATGAATCAATCATTTAATGGCTATTGTTATACCTGTAAAATGTTTGGACATAAAGAAAATCAATGCAGAATTGGGACAAATGGAAATCAAACAAGTCAAAGAAATATAGTCTATTACTATTGCAAGAAACCAGGAAATGTCTCAAAGGTGTGCAAAAATAGAAAGGGGAAGTAGTTGCTTCGGTGGAAGATAATAAACTAGTGGAAAATATTGACAAGGAAGAAGTTAAGCAAGAAATGGAAAAAATATGGAAAAATAAATAAGGATCAGAGTCTACTGATGAATCTGTACCTTCATCCAGTGTAGATGAATCCTCCAAGAATTAGACTTAGCATAGTCTTAGGGGGAGCCTTATAAGAAAATGAATTAAACCCCTAAAAATACATGTGTCAGGTGTTGGCACGTGGAAATATTGTAAATAATGAGAGGACATAAGTAATGTAAAAGAAACCGAAAGAAAAGGAATAAGCATGCTATTTTGTGAATTAAATTAGGGTTTCTCAGTATAAATGGAAGAGAAGTTTGTCAACTTTTTGATTTTAATGTGAGTTAGGGAAAAATGATGGAATATAAAGGAAATTTCACAAGTCATTTTGATCACCAAATACATTCGAAGGATTTGCAGAGTGACTTGGAACTCTCTTCAAGCACTTCCAAAGCTATTTGAAGGCCTTCAAAGAAATCATTGCAGTGACAAAATTTTCCCTGTCTCACGACTGCAGAAGAAGGTAACTGTAGATTTATTTTTCTTGTTAAATTTTGAGAGCTATAATCTCTAAAGTTAAAAGGAGTTGAGATGGATGAATTCGATCATCAAAAAATAAAGAAGTTGGAATTAGGGTTGGAACCAAATGATTTATGAAACATACAAACCCTAGGTTTGGATGTATGGGGAGAATTCTCTTGGTTTGCTGAAAAAGAGTTCATCTTATTCCTTCTGATAAAATTCAAGGATGGCAACATTGTATTGGAAAAACCTTATCTCATTTTGAAGGAACCAATCGAAGGGGTTACTGAACTATGTAGCATTGGAGAACTTCTTGGATGGAAGACTATAAAATAAAAATATGTAGAGGAAATAGCAAGAGTCGACAAGGGCCCCCAAGCACTATTGATCGATACTATTGGTGATGCCTCAGTTAGGTATGCTGCAAATAGAATTTATTTCAGAAATCGAGAAAGCTCTACTTCAACCATTGTAGTTTATTTGGTGCATAAAATGGTCAAAGAGAACATACAATTTGATGTGTGTAAGCTAATTCTTGAAAATCTCACTGAGAACATATGAATTTCATTGGAAGAAGGATACCCCTTTCATTTTGGGTCCTTTCTTACATGTTTGGTAATTTATTTTCTAAAATCACTACTAGGAAAGAAATATGTTGAGTGAGAATCCAAGATTTTCATTGCAAAATAGATATATAGTCACTTGGAAATTTTGGAGGATAAAGCAAGTGCATGCAAAGACGTTTTCTTATCTTTGTAGAATATAATGAGCTCCGGTGAAACTAGGTTAAGTTGAATTGAGGAAGTTTCTTCCTTTGCGAAAAAATAAATTAGTTACTAGTGATTCCCCTATGGAATCAAAGAAAATAAAAGCTCTCTCTAAAAATTTCATTGTTATCCCTGAAGAAAAGAAAGTAGAAGAAGAATCTCTAGCTGGATCAGAATCTTCTGATCCATAAGGCATTCAGTCTATGCTAATAAAAGGAAAAATGAAGAAAATTGGCAATGTGTGAAGTACGACCTGTTGATGGAGTTTTCTGCACAGTAACAACTCAGACAGAATGCAATATTCTATCTCTCTTGAAAGGTTATTTTCAACAATAAATACTGAAAATCACCCCAAGGTCTCTCGGGTGTCAGGTCATGACAATGCATAAACAACTCAGATAATATGTGAAATGCTAGTAATCACAATCGGACCTTACTACAAGCAAACTGTACCTTTCCAATTATCAGATTGTGCGATATAATGATCTCAAATCCTAAATCTAACCAGATAATAAAGAAATAGAAAAAGATAAGGGTGCAAGAATATGATAGAATCTAAACTATTCCTAGAATGAGTAATGCAAATGACAGATATCTGGAATGGACCAATCTTGAATAACCAATTCTTGCTTAACCCACAATGCAATCTCACAAGAATGGTGCAATCTTCTAAGGTATATAGATTTTCAAATCATAGACATTCATCCACAATCGAACTTAAGCACATGTAAATATATGGTCCAGGTTGACTTCACCAGCCTACTACAATTAGATAGTTACTGGGAGTATATACCAGAGATTGCTATAAACATACCAAATATGAAATCATAAACATCACACACCAAACTAAAACTAATTTAATTCTGAACACTAATCCCTAAATCCTTAAGCAATTTGAAAAATAAAACAACAGAAACCATGCAAGATGAAATAACACAAGAGATTACACTAGGAAAATCACAATGTCTTCAATTGTATTAGACCACCAAAATGCTGCAACAATTCCACTATTTGTTTACAATACTTGCTTCAAGAAATTGACAAAATGCTTTAACTCCTCTTTCTAACTTAGCTCTATTATCTCTTCTCCTTTTCTCTAATATCCAATCATGTCCTACAATGAGGCAAGAATACCTTTATAACAAATTCAAGACATGTCGGCCCAGCCAAACATTTACAAAACAAGAACATCTGCCAAAACAGGTCAGCCTTAGGAATTCAAAATAAGGCACACATTAAATGCCGAAACATCATCAAGGTTGGCCCAAACACAATCCCCAATGTAACCCGGATCAATACATGCCCTATAATAATAGGCAAGCACAAATCTCAAAATGAGCATTAACTATAGCCTCCCTTGTCCTTATTTTGATCTTGAACCCTCAAAAATAACCTATCCAATTCAGTGACAGGTGGCAAAGGCAATATCCTAAGCCGACATTCTATGGAGCCAATCTCCTCCTTTGACTGTTTAACCATCCTATCCCAATCATCCTTGTTGGCATGATACTTATCCATTACTACCAGATATGTGGCTGCATCATCTAACTGGTGGCCAGTTATAACATTCTCAGAATCCGGAGTATAAACTTCATGCCACCATTCTCTTAGCTATTCCAGACTGAGGTATTTAGGAGCAATCTTTCTCCTTCCAGTCATGACTTCAAAGAATGCAATGCATCCCTCATATACTCCACTAATATCACCATCTATTTGTTTCTTTCATTTCTAAATCTTCTTCATGGCCTTATGACGAATCTGCAGAGCCTCAAACCACTCCCAAGGTTCATTTAACCTAGAAGAAGGAAGAATCCCGTCTATAGCCAATTGATCTCTACCATATCCCATGATGACCTTAGATTTCTACAATAAAAGATCGATGTCTTCTTTGTCCTAAGATAGCACGTATTCCAGTAGTTCTTTAGCTCTGACTGCATCTTTCCTAACTGATAGGATCTCCTTGATTGCATTATCTCCTTTTACCTGCACATCCTTCAGCCAATCCATTGTGGTTTGAGCAGAGGCTTTCATTTTCTCAATCTCAGAAATAGTTTCCTTGGGTAGGAAACCAAGAGTAATAGAGGAAGACGGGTGAAGGAACTACAGAGGTTTCATCACCTCCTCCAAGCACTTCCTCAGCCTTTCATTTTATTTTCTAAGCTCATGCTTGGTCTAAGCTTCCTTTCTTAACCTCCCAATTATTACTGCACTGGAGCCTTCATATTCATCAATGTCCTGTTCCATAGAGGCTAGCCCAATGTTAATGGTCTGCACATTGTAATCCTTACCAGTGACCTATTCTCTAGTTTTATCCATAGCAGGGGTGGCAATGTGAATGACCCTGTTACTCACCTCATCTCTCTCTATCCTTGAAACAACCCTAGCTACCTTCTTCTTCTTACCTATGTCGATTTTAGATAGCATCTCACCCCAATCCAAAGGAGTGTCCTCAACAACGACCTATTTTTTCCTTGTGATCTCCTTTTCAAGCCAATCCGGGATAGTAGGGTCCACCCAGATTTCGTCAGTTTTTGCCCCTTCACCACGCTGTTCTGTTGTTTTAGCTTCTTCCTTTTCAGGGAGCTGCTCACCTTGATCATCTTTTTCAATCTCCTCTTCCCGCACTGGTGATGGGGGTCTAATAGGGGTACCCTCCTTCTCAAGGGATCCGTTTCCTTTGCTATTTTCTGGAGAATCCTCATACTACACTAAGGGAGAAGTATGCTTTCCCACCTCTTCTACTTCGAGCTCAGCTGCCACACCAAAGAGTGATCCCTCCTTGAAAGGTTCTGCCTCTCCACTGGTCTCATGTTCCTCAAAAGTTTCTGTTTCAATCACGCTTGGTGGAGGAGAAGCAGCCTTAGATGGCTCCACAGTTGGTACCTCCAGAGGAGGATCCATCTTTTGCATAGTTTCCTTAGGGGATGGGGTCCTTGATCTCCTCAAATAAACTTTTGTCCTTTCCCCTGAACTTTCCACATCAACAATGGGAGTCTCACCTTTGGAGGTATCTTGACCCTTCTTCTTTGAAACCCTGGTGGTTCTTGTCTTCTTTGGTGGTGGAGGAGCATCCTCTTCAACTGGCTTTTCAAATCCTTCCTCATCAGAGGATTTGCCTATCTTCAAAGCTCGACTTCTTTTCTTTCCTTTTGGTCTTCTCTTTGGTTCTGGTTCACTTTCCTTTGGACTTCTGATTTTTATTTTGAAAGGTGAGCTCTTTTGGGTTTTCCCTTTGGCGTCATCATCCCCGGATTCTTCTGAAGTAGACATTGGGTTGAGATTTCCCATTAAATTGAAGGTACAGGCTACCTTCTCGCTCTCAAGCTCCCAAACCTTGTTCTTCAACCAAGAAGTGGTGAATTTCATAACCGGGGCGATTAGGTCCTCCAACTTTGTGACTTCATCCTCATTCCAGTTGATTTCTCCGATTGACCTATTCTTAATAGCTTCATAGGCATGATCTTGCACTAGGTTTCCATCATCTTGTAGTTGATCGGGGATCAACTTCACATTGTACTATCTGATCACATCAATAGGAAACCTATAGTACCTCTTCTTTCTGGCTTCAAGATCATCCCTAATGTTGGCCCAATAGTCCTCTAGGTCATCCTTATGTCAGTACTCCTTGGTAGCCTTCTTCTATGCCTCTCCGGTGATATCAAAGTTTGTTCTCTTGGAGTGGAAGGAGAAACCATATGCTGCCAATTGATCCCCTATGGTGTGTGCTGATTGGATGGAAGGGCACATTTGTACCATGCCAATTCCAAGAGGGAAATCCCCACCAAATCCTATTTTATGCTTCTCCTTTTTGACTATGGCATCAAATTCACATATTTGCCTCACAATCTCTAATAACACAATGTGATCTGTAGGATACCGAGGTAACCTATATGGAGCAGCCGGACATCCATCAATTCTAATGTAGGTGAAGGTGGGAAATTGAATGAACCAGGCCCCATAATTCTTTATCAACCCTTTTGCTCCATCTGACAGCCTCACATGCTTGGCATTCTGAAGCATCCTAGTGATATGCATTGTGAATGCATCATTAGCCCTTCTGTAGTCTTTGTGTCCTAGGTGCAACTCCGGGTATACCTCATAGACAATATCTTGTCCAAATGTCCCCTGTGGATTCAAGCCCCTATATGGGTAGAATCGAGCAAGCACATACATGACATAGAAAAACATGGTGAATCTCTTGGTCTTTAGGACATCCCTCAGTTGTTTATCAATTATAGCGCTGATGAGTCCTGCCCAGTGATAATTAGTTCCCTGTTCAATTTTGGTAATCACATGGACCATCCAACTCTCCAATACTCCAACACTTTTCAATCCTGCCACCCTGCTTAGAAATGTTATTGCATCATAGATATATGATCTGAATTTGATCCTATGCAATTGCTTGGGCAGTTTAGAGTGATGTGATTTTGGCTTCTCCAACCAAGCATTAATCATTTGTTGAGCCTTGATGGGTTCATTTTAATAATATGTTATGGCCAATTCCATATTTAGAGCACACACAGAAGGCAGATCCGGCATGTCAAAGGCTTGGGCAATAGAGACAGGACTGAAATTAGCCAAGACTCTCCCTTCAATATTGACAACCCTTTGTGTATCAAAATCATACTGCCGGGCACACTCTAAAATCAACTCATAGCATTGGATTGCAGGAGGAAACCCTACCACATGCACCAGTTTGGACTTCATCATTCCATTCCTTAGAACCGACAGATCCTTCTCAGCTGTCCTCTGTTTAAACTCTTCGTATCTCCAAGCTCCAACATTAGTATCAGACACTTCGGACCATACGGAAGATATCTTGCTTTCAGGAAGTTGACTCTTAGTGTCCAATCTTAATCTTTCGGCCTCTGAGATGGAGGAACCCTCCGTGTCACCTTTGGACTTTCCTACAGTAGCTCTGCTTGATTCAACCTGCACTCACAAAAGACCGTCATAAGTATCCCATTATTATGCATAGTCCAACCAAAGGATTAGTACAAAATCAGATAATGCAATTAAAAGCTATCACAAATGGCCAATCCTTGAAATTACAGAAAAATAAAGGAATCCAGGAAAATAGCGTAAACCAGGAAAATTCAGTCGGGGCGGAATTTCGGAGAAATCCGACCCAGATGGATTCCTGTTGCCAAGACATCATTAGTCAAATAAATCATTAGCACAAAATATTATGAGATAATCATGTAATTCATTCATTAGCAACAAGAAATAAGCATTTAGCATTTACTTTGTTAATCCTATCCTTAGAAAATCGGAAGAAGTGCAACCAAACAGGAAAACCGGAAAAGTTCGGATGGAACGGATTTCTGTGGATAGTTTGAAGAACTCTGAAAATCACCACACTCCATGGAATCAGCCGAAAGCGGGAAAATCCGGGTGTGCAGGAATTCCGTGGACACCTCTGAAACCCGACGAATGATGACACGCGAACCATCAATCACATGATCATGCAACCCTTTCTACCTGGACTCTAACGGTCCCAAAATCGATGCTAATCAACAAAATCAGAATGCACTTGGACCTAGACCTCAAAAGACCCCCGAATAACTAAACTTCATGGTGAAAAAATGATGCCCTAAGTCCAATAACCAGACCCTACCATTAGAGTCTGGGTAAGCTAAAATTCTCAAGGAAAACCATCATTTGGGCAATCAACCAATGCGCGCAATGATCCCTCAAGGTACGAGCAGGTTGGGCTGGACATGAATCATGAAATAACGAAAACCCAACTAAACCTTGGCAAATTCGGGCAGATGAACCAAAACCCCAACCTTCATAAAATATGGCGAATGGCATGCTTAAGGGCAAAGTCCTATTCAGACGGGTTTATACTCACACACCCACCAGTGAATGGATAAACACAAGCATGGGCAACAAAGCCTTGGTATGATACATATAAGCTCATGATCATGCAAAGGCCGACCTGGAATGGCTACCAATCAACTTGGAAGGATTTAATCAAGACACAACAAAAGGAAGGATTAGAGACGACCTACCATGGATTAGTGCTGGTAATACCCGAACTCGAAGAAGCGACTGCAAAACGAACACGCCCAGGCAATGAAAATCCAGACACTGGCACCCAAACAATCCACACGCACGCGATTCAAGATCAATCCTCACAGCTCAAATGGAAAACTCTTAATCACCAGAGCAGTAAGCAAGTGAATAATGAAGTGGGAATGATGCTCAAAATGTTTTAAATTCACTCATATGCTCATCTGAGCAAAGGTACCTTGGTCATTAATGAGCGACAAACGTATCTGAAAAATCCAAAAACCCGAGCCCAGGACGGAATTTCAAAAAATCCCCAAATACGCGAAAAATCCGGATGAACACGAATTCCGCGGAAATAGCAAAAACCGGGATTCTAACAAACTTCAGGATTTTGACACAGTCCGGGAAAATCCGCCAGAGTTGGAAAATCCCAGAGTCAAGCAGAAACCTGGATTTGGAAAATTCAGCGACGACCAAACAATGAACTAGAGCCCGGGAAAATCCGTCGGAGCTGGAAAATCCTGGATTTAGGTCCAGACCCGGATTTTCACCGAAAGCCCACTTTAACCAATTTAAGCCTCACAGAGATCAAAGCCAACAAGACCAACATGTCAAGACCTTAAAAAGGTAAATCCAATAAAACCAAAGCCCAAAAGACATCCGAAAAGAGGGTCCCTACTCCAAGTGGGGCATGTGTGCAAAACTGCACAACACGACCTCACCTATTGACAAACTTAAAATTGATGATGCTTTAGTTGAATATCTACTCTGTAAAGGTATCGATGTATCTGTTATTTCTGATTCTTTACCTAAAAATTTAGTTGAAATAGTTGAAGAAAGAATGTTGCTTGAAGGTCTGAGTGGATGTAAGTTGGAAGCTCTAGTTGAAAAGAGATGTTCGAAAGAAAAGTAGAGGTTATCTAAATTGATCATAGAGACAAAGAAATGCATAAAATAAATGTCAGACATATACAAGTATTGCCTTTGGTGGCCTGCTATGGTTGATAACTTTCGAAGAAAAATTGAAGCAATAGAATCCGAAGTGAACAAGATTGGAAAGAAGTTTGATATTTTTGAAGAAAAAGAAAGAAATCAAAAGCTAAGAATTGGCAAACTTCAAGAAAAAATGATCATTGTGTAGAGGAAAAGGGATGATGTAGTGAATACCTTCTGGCTTCTCAAGGAGATTTTTGAGGTCTAGTTAGACCATTTTTCCATAATACTCTCTGATGTAGAAGAGTGTAAGAAATAAAGTTCATCCACAAATTGGTCATTCTCCTTCACATTGTTGGCTATATTGGAATGTGTGTGCACAAGAATGGATTTTTTAGTACTGGATTGGAATAAATTTCATCTCATGATCAAAGAAAGGTACAAAAAGGTATTTCAGGTGAAAACAATCTTTCTAGTTTGAGAAATTAAATGCTTTAAAGTTTTAAAGAATTTTAAAATTTGAATGAAAATATTCAAATATTGGATGTCACCATGTTTTCATCTCGTTGGCACCCTTTACCATTGATGTCAAAAGGGGAGACATTTGGAGAGACTTGGAGAGATTTGGAGAAGTTTTTGGAAGAATTGTTTTTTGTGAGAAATGTTTTGGAGAATTTTGAATTGGAATTTTTGCACATGTTTCCATCAATGACAAAGGGGGAGATTTTTGGAATTTTGTCATATATTTGCATTGATGTCACCATGTTGGTCTGGTACCCTATACTGGTGGGTAGATCACACTTATCCTATCCAATATTTGATCTGGTATCTCTTATATTTTAGTCTGCATATCTCCTCTAGTAATTAGTATGATCTAAAGTTTTGGGAAAATTCTTATCATGGTTGGAAGTGTGTATATATGTATTCTTAGATCTTCATAGGATTGGGTGATGCATTGGAATCGGTTTTTGAGATTGCATTTTGATGTTAAGTTAATCCTTGCTGACATGATGTTGCATGACACAGGTGAGTTACTCTTGATATGAAGCTTACAAGTTATTATCTTAAAAATATGATTTGCATCAATTAGGCCGACCTAATCAATGCTTGTAGATATATTAGGTATATATATATAAGATTGTTAGAAGATGAGAAGGCATGATACATACGTAATATATGAGTGTAGTGAATGTGAACATGAAGAGAAGAAAAGTGTGTGTATGAGTGAAGTATGTGAATAGTGGTTGAAGATTGGTATGAGGTCATGTGAGCAAATATTTTGAGAATCAAGGGAACTGAGCCCGCACATGTGGTGTCACTCCTTAGTTCAATTTTGGTGGTTAGCCAATTTTTTGTTTACACAATTTCTATAGCTAGTGAGCCTCCATTTTTCGGACAATAAGTCCTTGTAAGCAGTGAGATTTTGTAGTTGGCAGTGGCATAGTATTGATATAACTATATATATTATGAGCTAATCATCACTGTCTTTTTTCCCTCATTGAGTTTTCCATGTAAAATATGGTGTTTATATTTTGTGGAATTTTTTTTTTCATTGCTCTTATCTATTCTCTGATTTTAAGAAATAATGGTGTTTGTTCAATAACTATGTGTGGATACTGATTCACCCCCCTCTTAGTATCCATTTTATTCAGCACATATGGCCTATTTATTGGTGATTCATTTCTTATTTTTCTCACCATTTGTTGTTTGAGATAATTGAGAGTCTTGGAGTGAGTGCACGAGGTTTTCTAAATATTTTTAGAATTTGAGTTTGTTGTTCTATGTGGGAGGGTATTTTGTCTATGAATTTTTCCATAAAACAATGGGTAAGGTGAGTGTTTCTATAAGAAAAACATGTAGGTCTAGGATACTTCTTGAGTCTTAGAAAGTTGAGCCCAAAGAGGTGCAGGATGTGCCTGAGGTTCCTGTAACATCGAAGAAGAAGGCATGAGATGGAAAGAAGTTTGCAATACTCTCAAACATGCATTTCATTTATGAAGTCAAATTATATTCGAGGAGTTGGTCAAAGGAAAGGAAAAGGGTAGAACGATGTAAGAGTGAGGCTGCAAGGAAATAAAGTATCACTGAGATTTAATGGGATGACATCAATCTACCATTGAAGTCTCAGATGATCCATTTGATAGTGGAGATGAAACTAACTATGGCTATTGCCTGTATCTCATGGCCTTGAATTATTTGACTAACTCCAAGAATGAGGTGATGATGCCTACCCCAATTTCAATAAGGATACCGAGTAGGTGTTCTTATTCTACTAACTAGGCATAGTATCACCTCACTCCCCTCCTGAGCTTTTACTTAGGTGTTTTTTGTCCTTTGTGTTGATATGTCTCTTTGGGTCTGTTGGTGTTTTTTGTTTCCACATAGCAATTGTAGTTCTCTAAGAGGTAGCCAACCTCTATTGTGGATGACCACAAAGACTAGGGGCCAACTAACAAGAGTCAGTTATAAACTGACCTCCCCTACACTTTTGGCTCTGTAAGACCAAGGCGAGTAAACCTAATTGTGTTCATAAGAATGCCTTGTAATTGGTAAGAACACTTCCTATATAAAGATTACAATCCCCATACACTCATAGGGATATTCATTTTTCTTGGTATTGGCAGACCAAAGAATAGTTACAGGCCCTAGAGAAACAAAATCGACTAACACAAAAGGAATTACTTCTTGTAGGAAGAAAAGGTTTTAAATGTGGTTATGTTCAGCATATGGATCATTATGTTTAGAACTACAGTCTTATGCCAAAGAGAAAGGTTGCAAACACTGCTCAGTGCCTCATCCATTGGGCAACGGAGTCATACAAAGTAAAATTCTAATATTATGAACTTATCTTCATGTAGCCTTACTACCATGAGATATTTCAGTATATTAAGATAGTGCTTCTTAGCTAATCCTCTGGGTATACAACCATGAACATGTAATTTAACCTTTCGAGAATTTGATTAACTCATTAAGTTAAAGCAAGAAAACAAATCACACTTTCAATTAAACATTGAAACTAAACAAACAAACCCTTGATAAATCCATTCATAATCCATGGCACACACACAAGAGAGAAAACCATCTCAATTTTATAGATTTGTTTCGATATCAGAAATTAAAAGTACAGCATACTAACTTTATACAAATCCCCACCCGGGATGATATTCTGAATAATGTTCACAACATTTCGACATTTTTTTCTTACTATACAGACTCAAAGTTTTTTGACCCAAAATATCCTCTTTTCAAATGAGCCATGAAATCTCCTTTATACATCAACATAGCAACATGCATTAGGCTACATTATCAGTACAAAATTGAATTTCGACTCAAAGTGAAATTCAAATTCACATTCCTTACCACTTGTTAACATCATGTATCATCGAAGGAATAAAAAAAAATGGTTACATAATAACTAGTCGGAGAACAAAATTTTATGCAAAGCACATGCACGTCCATGTCTACATGATGAAACAACAAGAGAAAACCATGTCCAACAAACCCACCACCGGTAACCATTAAGAATGCACACGACCCCGGTATAGGCGACCGCTTCGAGTCCACACCTAAGATAGTGATGAAACAACCTTCTCCTTACTAGCCAAGTCAACACAACACCTAACAACAGGACCTGGTACCAATGCAGTTATAGGTTCAATTGCTAGAACCTCCTCATCTACTCCCATGAGCTCAGTTAAAGTGGCCAAATAGCATCGGTAATTTGAATCAGTGTTAGATTCATGATCATTGGAATCAGATATGACAATAGGAGATGAGCAACATGCTAGCTTCTTTCCAGTATTTTTAGTAGCACCTATAGGTGTTGTAGGAGTAGTAGGCTCAATCACGACTGGCAAGCTTCGGGCTCCTAGCCTTGCACTTTTGCATTTAGCTGATTTATCCATAGAGAAACGAAAGCTCGATGATAGATTGGAGAAGAAACCTTGTTGCACAAAAATAAAATAAAATGCAATGCTAATTCCATGTAACTTAGTCAACATTTATAGAATGGCCTAGTGTGTAGGATATAATTGCTTGAAAGCAATTCAAGCACTTGATCAATTAGTGACCAAGACAGCCATGAGTGTCCTTTGCAAGGTAGTATTGTTCACACATTGGAGAAAATTTTAGGAGGAGATCCTCTGGAAAATGAAAATCCATGTCATTTATGATAGGAGCAACATCAAGGCCACATATGCCACACACACAAATAGCACGTCCCTCCATGGAATTGGAACCACCGATTCAGAGCACACCTGGAAAAATGGAGGGTTGAGACCAAGTCAATGAGTATTGACGATCCATCTCAACGCCTAGGAAGAGACATCCAATCATAATCCTCGAAGATAGGAGGTCTGAACCATATAGTGGGGCCTGCATAGCCCCATTGGCCAAAGAAAAAGGGACACATGTCACACCCTTGTAGACCTCGCAATACCATAAATAACAAACACTCTGATCATGCGAAGTGTGCAAGAAATCATAATTATCCCAGTTATTAATGACCATCGCCAGTGAAGAGATGGCCACATGTTACCACCAATACCTTGAGAAAACCCACACATCAATTGATTCCAAATGACAACATCTTGCAAACCTCGCACAAATTTAGTGATGCAAGCAGGAAAACCTGCGAGGTCGGCGAGAAGTAGTCCAGATCAGAACCTGCGATCGAACAATTAGCCACATCTTAGATAAAACATTTAGGTGGGACCAGCTAGTGAAACTCCCGATGGTACAAAAATACAAGCTGTCTTGGCAAAAAGACCAAAAGAATGTGAAAGGGGCTGGTAAAAGCACAACCCGAGAGGGATTAAACCTCACTTAAGTGATCGGTTACCCTTGATAGTAAGTCATTGTTGAAACATAACAAGAGGGTTTTCAACAATCGATAATTAAAATAACTATGGGTAACTTTGAAACCCAAAAACTCAGCTCGCATCACTTCAAAAATTTGGAATTCCCATCAGTGGCTCCGACTAGGGATGTATGCCCCCTATGGGCATAGCAGGAATCCAAAATCTCTAGTTTCATAGACCAGATTACCGAATTGCACAAGCCTTCCAACAAATATATTACCTTGTTCTATCAACTAGACCTGTGCTCACAAACTTGGTAGCCCCCAGGCCACCAAACAAGAGAAATCAGGGTTTGCCCCTATCAAAAACAAAACTTCCCATTTTTTGATGAAAAATAGCTTGCAGTATTCACCATCTGATGTTTCATAACTCAAGGGATAATCAATACCTTTGAGAATACTATGGTGATTACCTATACTTTGCCCTTGTATTGATTTAGTTAATTATATCCCCACCATTTTAAGAGCAACATATGACCATGATGATACTTTACCTTATCTTGCTCGTGGTCATATTTCATAGGATGGTGGCTTAACTATACCGGGAAATGGAAACTTTCATAACTTGCCTGGTTTGTAACATCATCCATTCTAGTATCATCAATTTTCATATTGAACTAAAAGTTGTCATATAGAATAGTATGTAGAGTATCCTTACTTTCATCACCTAACAAAGATGATACATAGCTCTAGGAATTTCCCTCCTAGAATTTTCTATTCATATTTGGTTGCCACTCTATGAAATCTGTCAATTGGGAGTACACTAGGCTATTACATAATTTAGCAGTATTGGCTACATCATTTTTTAGGGAATGCACAAACACATTCATCTCTGACCACTCCATACACATCCTTTCCTATACTTCTCCATCCATTTCTATATGAAAACATTCAGAGATAGACTTAAAAACATCAATTTCACCTTGATCAGAAAAGATAGAACAATATGTATTGGCTTCCTTGTACTCAACACTACCTATTGAATATGTTGATTTATAAGTGAGTATTTTAGCACAATCTGAAAAACTTCTACTGACCACATCAATGCTAGAGGGCAGTAACACCTCCATCTCCACTTCACATAGATAATTAGGAAAATCCATAGTACCAATGTGTTCAATATTATAATGGCTACCTCCAATTGTACCCTTTTGATCACACACATCATTGTTCGTGGATTGCTCAACATTCATACAACTTCCCTGTTCCACTATTAATATATCTGGGGCACACTCCAGATAGACATCATCTGATAATTTTTCCTTTAATTGGGAATAAAACTAGGGCTCCTCACTCCCCCACAACTTTGGTAAAAATAACATCTTTGCTACATTTTCAGCACTATAGTCATTACCCTTAAAATCATAATCACTAGCTTGCAATAGAATCTCAGTGATTTGAGAATCACAATTAGGATTAGGAAACACAATAGGTGCCTCATACAATCCTTCATCATTTTCCCCCTCAATTTCTTCAATATTCATGCCAAAATTTTGTAATAAATGTGCACTACCTATATTTTGTGTAGATGCATTCCTGGCTGATTCTTCAATCTCTATCCATTGAATCATTTGAGCCAAATTAGCAGGCTTCAATTCCTCTAGTAAATAACTCAATCCTAGTTCATATAGGTCACAAAATAAATCAATGCATTCATAATCATTAGGCCTTTGATCTATAGGAATTTGTATTAAGATTCCCAAAAATCTCAGGAAAAACTCACATGGTGATTCATTATCTTGCCTCCTTATATCATACAACTCTGATACACAAGAAAATTGATCATCTTCACTCAAATTGGGTTGTGTTTCAACTTGGGTCTTTTTATCATCAAACTACATTGGTGAAATTATAACAGTTCTAGCAAGAATTTTATCATCAGTTTTTTGAACAACTGACTCTGATATTCTATTAACTTTGGTTAGGCTAGGGTAATGAATCCTTGCAGCCGGACATCTCTTCATCATTGAATATTTCATATTGTTTTCAATTTCCATAGCCAGTTGGTATGCTTGGTGTAGAGTAGTAGGCCCTTTGTCCCTTAGTAGAAAACTAATTTTCTTGTTGAAAGCACCAAGATACACAACCAAGCTTTCAACCTCATTTGGTCTTATTTCTTTAGGGATTTCCCTTAAAGCTCTTGAAAACTTGAGATTAAAACATGAGACTAATTCCTCCTCTTGTATGTAAACTCCTATAAATCCTTTTCTTAATGTGTTGGGATTGATCCTTTCACCGAATTGTTCCATAAAAGCGATCACCAACTGATTCCATGAATTAACAGAAAAGGCAGGTAGATAAGAAAACCAATCCCTAGCATCACCTTTTAAGGATTGCACAAATAATTTCATGACAACATCCTCATGACTGATTTCATAATCACCCATTACATCTACAAAATGTTGTAAATGCTTAGAAGTCGATTTTGCAACTTGCGCTGTGTATTGAGGCAAATACTTCCTAAAGGAATTGAATTAGGGTAATTGCTGATACCACTAAACATAAAAGGCATATACCTTTGAGTTAAAAAACTCCCCAAAGAATTTAATACAACTTGCTCTTCTGGCATATTTATGTCTGATCTTACACACAGGAGACTACTCACTAGCATACAATTATCAGGCAGATCACTTGTTAGCTCAACCATAAGTTTATTAATGAATGACAAAAGTATTCCTTGCTTTCCAATATTTTATGCAATACAAACATGTTTCACAAATCCTTTTACATTTTGTACTACTAGAAGTATGGTAAAACCAATCATTGTTCCTTTTGTATGCTTGACATATAATTTGGAATCAATTTTATCCTTAATCAAAACCACCCATTATCATTAGAAATAGTGAACTATTTTAGTCTTGATGAAATACCTGGTAGTTGTTTGCAACATGTATCAACCTCTTTTCCAGACTGTAAATAGTATCAATCTAGAAATATTTATTCAATTATTCACTGGTTCTTCAGACAGAGTCGCCACCTCATTAACAGAGGACAGTATTCTTAGAAAAATTTGACATTTTGTTCTCTAAATATTGCTATATTATGGGTTTCACTACCCATTACAGAGTCGCACTATACCATCAACACCATCTTTTGCAATCATAATCCATCATCGGAGAAATCTAACACTTATCTTCAAGTCGAATAATGAGCTCTAGATAAGTACCTCCAACCCCTATGGTTCCTCTATCTTCCTTTTCTCACTCCGTTTTTCTTTAAATTTCTTAGAAGTTCTCCCCAATAAAATCATTCTTCAATGAATAACTTCTAGAACTCCATAATACTTTCCTTACAGGAAACCATATATCATAATATTATTGGGATTATTTTGAACTACCTCCTTCCGCTTAGGTTAAAAACATTCACTGTGTAAATTCAGAACAACATATCATGTAATATGACTCTATAACAACACCGTCTGTAACGAAAAATTATGAGTTCATTCTCAGTAGAGTCGCCATTTTGATGGCGTTTTTTTTTTTCCACATAGCGATTGTAGTTCTCTAAGAGGTAGCAAACCTCTATTGTGGATTACCACAAAGACTAGGGGCCAACTAACAAGAGTCAGTTATAAACTGACCTCCCCTACACTTTTGGCTCTGTAAGACCAAGACGGGTAAACCTGATTGTGTTCATAAGAATTCCTTATAATTGGTAAGAACACTTCTTGTATATAGATTACAATCCCCATACACTCATAGGGATATTCATTGTTCTTGTTATTGGCAGACCAAAGAATAATTATAGGCCCCAGAGCAACGGAATCAACTAACACAAAAGGAATTGCTTCCCGTAGGAAGACAAGGTTTTAAATGTGGTTATGTTCAGCATATGGATCATTACATTTAGAACTAAAGTCTTATGCCAAAGAGAAAGGCTGCAAACACTGCTCAGTGCCTCATCCATTGGGTGACGGATTCATACAAATTATAATTTAGATATTATGAACTTATCTTCATGTAGCCTTACTACCATGAGATATTTCAGTATATTAAGACAATGCTTCTTAGCTAATCCTTCGGGTATACAACCATGAATATGTAATTTAACCTTTCAAGAATTTGATTAACTCATTAAGTTAAAGCAAGAAAACAAATCACTTTCAATTAAACATTGAAACTGAACAAACAAACCCTTGATAAATCTATTCATAATCCATGGCACACACACAAGAGAGAAAACCATCTCAATTTTATAGATCTATTTCGATATCAATAATTAAAAGCATAGCATACTAACTTTATACAAATCCCCACCCGGGATGATATTCTGAATAATGTTCACAACATTTCAACATTTTTTGCTAATTGTACAGACTCAAAGTTTTTTGACCCAAAATATCCTCTTTTCAAATGAGCCATGAAATCTCCTTTATACATCAGGAGAGCAACAAGCATTAGGCTACATTTTCAATACAAAATTGAATTTTGACTCAAAGGGAAATTCAAATTCACATTCCTTACCACCTGATAACATCAAGTATCATTGAAGGAATAAAAAAAAATGGTTACATAATAACCAGTCGGAGAACAAAATTTTGTGCAAAGCATGCGAACATCCACGTCTACATGATGAACAATAGGAGAAAAACATGTCAAACGAACCCACCACCGATAACCATTAAGAATGCACATGGCCTTGGTACATGCAGCTGCTTCGAGTCCGTGCTTGAGACAGCGACGGAACAACCTTCTCCTTACTAGCCAAGTCAACACAACACCTAACAACAAGACCTGATACCAATGCAATTATAGGTTCAATTGCCAGAACCTCCTCATCTACTCCCATGAGCTCAGTTAAAGTGGCTAAATAGCTTCAGTAATCTGAATTGGTGTCAGATTCATGATCATCAGAATCATATATGACAATAGGAGATGATCAACATGTTGGCTTCTTTCTAGTATTTTTAGTAGCACCTCTAGGCATTGTAGGAGTAGCAGGCTCAATCATGACTGGCAAACTTTAGGCTCCCAGCCTCGCACTTCTGCATTTAGCTGAATTATCCATAGAGAAACCAAATCCTGGCGATATTGGAAAAGAAACCTTCTTGCACAAAAAAAAAAGAAAATGCAATGCTAATTGCATGTAACTTAGTCAACATTTATAGAATGGCCTAGTGTGCAGGATATAATTTCTTGAAAGCAATTCGAGCACTTGAGCAATTAGTAACCAAGACAACCATGAGTGTCCTTTGTAGGGTAGTACTATTCGCACACTAGAGAAAATTTCAGGAGGAGATCCTCTGGAAAAGGAAAATCCGTGTCATTTATGACAGGAGCAACAACAAGGCCACATATGCGACATAAACAAATAACACATCCCTCTGTGGAATTTGAACCACCGATTCAAAGCACACCTAGAAAAACAAAGGGTTGAGACCAAGTCAATGAGTATTGATGATCCATCTCAGCGCCTAGGAAGAGACATCCAATCAGAATCCTCGAAGACAGGAGGTCTGAACTATACAGTGGGACCCACATAGCCCCATTGGCCAAAGAAAAAGGGCCACATGTCACACCCTCGCAGACCTCACAGTACCATTAATAACATTCAATCTGATCATGCGAGGTGTGTGAGAAATCATAATTATCCTAGTTATTAATGACCACTGCACGTGAAGAGAAGGCCACACATCAGTTGATGCCAGATGGCAACATCTTGCAAAACTCGCACCACTTTGGTGACGCCAACAAGAAAGCCTATGTGGTCGGTGAGAAGTGGTCTAGATCAGAACCTGTGATTAGATGCTTAGCCATACCTCAAATAAAACATTTAGGTGGGACCGGTGAGTGAAACTCTCGGCAGTATGAAAATGCAAGCTATCTTGGCAAAAAGATCAGAATAATGTGAAAGGGGCCGGTAAAAGCACAACTCGAGAGGGATAAAACCTCACTTAAGTGACCGGTTACCCTCAGTAGTAGGTCATTGTTGAAACATAACAAGAGGGTTTTCAATAGTCACTATGGGTAACTTTGAAACCCCAAAACCCAGCTTGCATCACTTCAAAATTTTGGAATTCCCATCAGGGTTGATGTTTGTGAATTTGGGTTCTTGTTGTCTTCTTCTTTTTATTATTGATGGTGACTTTAGGTGGTCAACATGAACGCACGGTTTTGATGCTATGATGTGGTGCCTTTTGGAAGGCTGATGGGCTTCCCCAACAAGTAGTTTTTGATATTTTTCTCTCCCATGACCTACAAATGATGATTTACAACTGCTTGGGGAATATTTTGAAAATTGGTGAAATTAAAGTGAAATTTGGGTAAATGTAACTGCAATTTAGCCCGATGCTTTTTCTCCCTTACTCTATGAAATGGATTTCAAGGCTAATTATGGGGGCTAGATTTTAAATTCATAGATAGTTTAGGTAGAATCTTGGCTTAGGAGCATACTATGGACATACAAGTATGAATAATGTTATGCATTATCTTGGGTATGAATATTAATTATGATAGTCTTAAAATTGGTTTTATAGAAATGATTGATATCGAAACAAATCTTAGTTTTGATACATATACTGTCCTATGTACTTTTTTGCATGTCATCAATGAAAATATCAAGGGTATTCTTGTTCACCTTTAGTTGTTTGAGTGGATGTATGAATATTTTTCTTGCTTTAGCTCAAAGAGTTTATTAAATACTAATAGAGGGTTGTAGATTTGTGAGAAATTGCATAGGATTTGGTAAGAAGTTATTTTTTAGGCATTGTGAATACTATGGAAATAGTCCACTAATATTTGAATCAATAACTTGTATATTACGGGTTATTATATATTTGACTCCATCTTCCCAATTGAAGAAGCACTAGTCTATTTGTTGAGTAAATCTTACGAGTGAATAATTATGGGTATGCCTAGCTATTGATTTGAAATGAGAAAAAATTATTAAATCTTTCATTTACAATGAATGGACCCAAAGTACTACCTAATTCCCAACAAAACATAATTTGTTCAAAGACTAGCCAAGTATTTACTAAATTAGATTTATCTTCATTCTGTAGGAATTAATCTATGTATTGAAGTGTTCTTGATAAATTTGGCATCAAATGAACTCGAATAGGAACACCCTCCTAGGTCCCACAGAGCCTGAAGAGTAGGAGTAAGGGCTTGTAAATCCTTACTCATTTTTTGGCCACCAACTTTAATTATAAATGGTTGGATTCCCTTTTAGAGGACTTCAGAGTTTAGGTGGTTCCCAAAAAAAAATAAGCAACACATTCACCAAACATTACTATTGATAATATGGAAAGTATAGATGAAGAACCCATATATAAATCCCACCCACAAATTTTATACACAACTCACAATCTACCCCGCACAACTTACATTCCCCATCTCTACCAAGATCTTGTAAAACCTATCATGTCATTGCTCAATATTCTTTCTTCTTCTCGCAAAGAGAGATTCTTAGGATTCATCTCTTGATAATTTCTTATGCATAAAAATGATTCTCATCAACCTCATATTCCATCATGCGACATATATTATGTTACAAGTATGAAGGTGTTATCATTGGTGTCAACAAGCTGGTCTTTTCATTAATGTGAACAATGTGTTGAAGTAGTTTGTTGCATGATGAAGATGTCGAGGATCTACTCAGAAAATAGATAAAATAAGGAAATAGGGTGTTGCAGAGGTGTTATGGTTTTGCTTCACATTTCTTCTAGGTTGAAGATCTACATTTTTTGTTTTGATTTATTCATAGTATCTGTATCCAAAACTTGGGCTTCTGGATCATTGGTCAAAGAAAGTTGTGTTCACCACTATGTGAATTATTTTTGCAATGTTGTATAGAGGTTTTTGGGATAAATGGATTTTCTCCACATTTCTCCATAGTGGATTTTCAAGATTTTTTGTTATGAAGGAATTATAATAGCATTGTTCTCTTGTCTATGTCAAGAGGATTCGTGGTTAGGCATATCAAAAGGTCTTTTGAGTTATAGAGTATTGTAGTATTGTCTCGATAAGCAGTATGATTATAATATTAAAGTGAGATTTTTTATGAGGAGGTTGTTGGTTTTCAGGATGTTCTTGGATCATGTTCAATTGAATTTTGCTGTTCAATTTTTTTGAATTTATTTAAGGAAGCATGCACTTAATGTTTAATGTGTTTTTATGTGTAATGACTGACTTGGTGTTTACACTACATTCAAAAATCTTCAAGTACTAATAAAGGAATAGTGTGGCATGTGAGATTTAATTTGGGTTCTAGTTAAGTGTTATTTTGGTCCACTTTCATTCCTATCCACCATAGGAATGTTTAGTATCAACCTAATTTAAAACTGCATAGTGTGAAGCATGTATTGCCCATCTTGGAGAAAGTTTTCAAGGTTGAGGATGGTATAAGTATGAGTCGAGATGTTGAATATTGTCAAGATAGAAAGAATATAGGAGTGTGATGAAAGTGATGTGAACTTTTGAAGAGTAGTGTGTGAGTTTGAGTAGATCACTACAAACTTCAAAGTGTTGGACTTTTGAAGGTAGTGAGTTGAAGGTATTAACAATATTTTAACCAGGGTTGTAAAAGTGTTGGAGCATTTGTGGTGGATTCCCTATTGCATCGAGAAGTTGTTGTATGTGTAACACTTCTCTTCTTTCTTATCTATTTCTTTTTGTGGAAATATTCCTTGGTTGTGAGCCTTTTTGGATAATGTGTCTTATTCTAGTAGTGAGCCCTTGCACTAGATTTAAAATTACTTATATTGTGAGCTAATCCTCACTGTGGTTTTCCACTTAAAATTGGTATTCTATTGTATATGGTGTTGTTATTTAAATTTTTATTATCTATATTTCATGATTAATTGCTTTAATAGAATAAGGGCTTAATGAATGTTTATGGATCTAATTACTATTGAGGGTTTTGATCTTTTAATTTACTACAATTGATTCACTCACACTCTCAATTGTCTTGTTCATTCAACAATTGTTATTAGAGAAAGGTTCCTTGGAGAAGAGCTTAACTGCTTGAGGTAGATCCATGATGGCAAACAAGTTGGATTATCCTCATTTTGATGGAACTAGCTATGAATTCTAGAAGACAAATATGGAAAGATATTTGGCATCTCATGGATTTGAGATTGAAAATGAAATAAAGAATCAATATACTACACCGATGATTGGTCTGAGCACAAGTGATGAGATCAAGGCACATGAGGTAAATTATAAGCCAAGATTTATTCTTATGAATAGTCTTTTAATTTTTGAATTGGTTAAAGTTATGAATCTTAAGACTACTAGAGAAGTTTGGAATAATCTTGAGGGTATTTAAGGAGATGACAAGGTTAAACAAGAGAAGATGTAGAATTTGAAGGAAAAATTCGAGACCCTATGAATGGTTGAAGATGAAACAATTAAAGTCTACATACAAATATTTGATGAGTTGGTAAGTGTTTTGAGATGTCTTGGTGTACAAGTAAAATAACCTAGGGTGGTAAAGAAATTTCTCATATCTCTACCTGATTCTTACCGTGAAAAGGTATCTTCTATTGAGGAAGTTGCAAATTTTAATACTTATTTTGAAATGAGAAAACCTAGATTGAGAAATGGAAAAAAAGTGGAGACTAATTTTAAGGCTAGAAAATCAAGAAAGATTGAAGATTCAGATAGAGAAAATCCTAATGATGTGGAAGCTAACTTTGTAAGAAGGATGAAAAAGGGTACCAGTAGTTACAAAGGTAAACTACCTTTCAAATGTTTTAGCTATGGAAATATAGGTCATGCTTCAAGATGTCCAAATAGAGCTATGAACAATAGAATTAAGGAGAATAAAGGAAATATGATTAAAATAAGCTACTATGCTAGAGAAGATGTTGGTATTTATGATGATAAATTTGATTATGGAGATGATGATGAATGTTGTTCTTAGCTATAAAATATGAATCTACTTTTGCTAACTCAGAAATCTATGTGAAGGAAAGTGTTCCAGAGAAGAAGGATAAGGTTGAAGATACTCTGGTTTCTACTTTTCATGTTAAATATGATAAGAACTACTACATTGTTGACAGTGGTTGGTATAATCATATGACTAGAGATAAAAGTATTTTTTTTTAAATTGAAAAGTATGATGGACAACTAGTTAAATTTGGAGATGATTCAGGAGCTAAGATTTGTCGAATAGGTTCAATCAGTTTTGATGGTAAGCATAGTACTAAAAATGTTTACTATGTTAAAGGTTTAAGGAATAATATTTTGAGTGTTGGAAAAATCTGTATAAAAGGATATAATATTGTGTTTAAGGATGAAATATGTGAAAGCGAAAAAGGGACTAGAACTATGATTGTTGCTGCTAAGAGGATAGATGTAAATATCTATTAGGTTAAGGGCACTAATGGTCATTGCTTTATGTCTCAAATTAATGATAGTTGGTTATGGAACCAGGGGATGTTTCATGCATAAATTTTGATAATTTGATTAGAATCAGTTTAGTTCATGTAGTGAGAGACCTACCAATAATAACAAAGCCTATCAATGTTGTTTGCAAGAATTGCCAGTTTGGAAAGAAAGTAAGGAATAATCTTCTCTTAGAGTACTAAAATTAATACATACAGATCTTTGTGGTCCTACAAGGGTGAGAATTCTTCATGGTGAAAAGTATTTCATTCTTTGATTTATGATTACTCTAGAATGACATGGGTTACTTTTCTTAGAGAGAAATGTGATGCACTAGATAGATTCAAAGTATTTAAAGCTATGGTTGAGAATGAAATGGATTTGAAAATCAAATGTTTTAGGTATGTCTGAGGTGGATAATTGACCTCTAACGAGTTTAATATTTTTCATGAAGTTCATGTAATAAAGAGGCACTTTTCTACCCATCGAACTCCTCAATAGAGTGAAGTGGTTGAAAGTAAAAAGAGGAATTTTCAAGAATCTACTAGGACTATGTTGAAAGAAGAAAATCTACCATAATTCTACTAGAGAGAAGCAATTAATACTACTGTTTACATACTTAATAGAGTTCAAGAAAAATTTAATAGCACAAAGACTCCCTATGAGCTATGGTATCTAGAAGGGTTCCTACTCTAAAGTACTTTAGAGTATTTGGAAGAAAAATTTATAGTAAGAGACATGAAGAAAACTTAAGAAATATTGATGCAAGGTCTAATGAAGGTATCTTCCTTGGATATTCTACTAAAAGAAAATCGTACAAATTTTACAACAAAATATTGAGAATTATTGTTGAAAGTGAAAATGTTAAGGTTGATGAAATTTTTTAGAATTCAATTTCTATAGATGGATATGTGTTAGATGAACTCGATTGCATAGAAGAAGAAGAAGAAAAAGTAGAAGAAAAAGAAATTTAAAATGAAGAGGAAGAGGAAGAAGCTTTGAAACAGACCCCTAAGAACCCGAACTATGTGCAAAAGAATCATTCCAAAGAACACATCATTGGAGACAAGAGGAAAGGTGTATTGACAAGAAGAAAAGCTACTGAAGTTGAGGTACATTTTTGTTTAATTTCTAAATGTAAAACTAAAATAATGAGTGAAGCATGCAAAGATGAACATTGGATGAAGGTAATGGAAGAAGAACTTATGAAAATTGAGAAAAATCAGACTTGGGAATCGGTTCCTAGGCCGAAAAACAAGAACATAATTGGAACTAAGTGGGTTTTACAAAAAAAATTGAATGAGAATGGAGAAGTGGTAATAAATAAAGCAAGGCTTGTGTGTAAGGGTTACTCAAAAGTAGAAGGAATAGAATTTGAGGAGATATTTACCCCAATGGCTAGGATGAAAGCTATCAATTTTTTTTTGGAATTTGTAGTGTACAAGAACTTTAAAGCTTATCAAATGGATGTGAAGTCTTGTTTTATGAATGGTGAATTGGAAGAATAGGTTTACATGGAAAAACAAGAAGGATTTTAGTCGTCAAATCAACTATATATGGTGTGAAAAATGAAGAAGGAATTATATGGATTGAAGAAAGTTCCTAGAGCTTGGTATGCAAGATTGGAAAGATATTTGATACAACAAGGATTCAATAAATTCACTGTAGATAGTAATATTTACTTCAAAATTGAGGAAAAAATATTGATAGTGGTTGTATATGTGGATGATATTATCTTTGGAGGAAATGAAGCTGTGTAAGAATTTTTTTGAAGAGATACAAAAATAGTTAGAGATGTCAATGTTTGGGGAGAAAAAATTCTTACTTGGGCTACAAATCAATAAAAAAGATAAAGACATTTTCATTTCATATTCAAAATATGTCAATGAGATGTTGAAGAAGTTTGGAATGGAAGACACCAAACTGGTTTGCACTCCTATGGTGACTAGTTGTAAATTGAGAAAATATGATGATTCACCTAAGGCTGATTAGAGAAAATATAGATCTATGATTGGTGGAATACTATATCTAACTACCACTAGACCAGATATCATGCATGCAGTTTATCTTGTGGCTAGATTTCAAGAAGATCCTAAAGAAACACATGTTTTAGCTATGAAGAGGATATTCAAATTATTAAGAGGCACTATGGATTATAGCTTATGGTATCCTGAGGATACTTATTTCACATTAATTTCTTAGAAAAATGCAAATTGGGTTGGTTGTGTTGACGATAGGAAAAGTACAAGTTGTGGTGCATTCTTTCTTGGATGTAGATTGGTATCATGATTACATAAGAAGAAAGATTAAATTTGTTTATCTACTATAGAGAGTGAGTATATTGTAGTTGCATCTTGTTCTACACAAGATTTATGGATGAGATAGGCATTAAAGGATATCAAAATAGTATTTGATGAGCCTATATCTATCTTTTATGATAATACAAGTGAAATAAAATAAAAATAGGTGTATAGGGGTATCCCAAAATAGGAAGATAGATACCAAGAGGTACAAAGGGTCCTATCTATCTTGAATTCATTAAAAAATGAGATCCACACAATGAAATGACAATCAACCCTTAGGTGAATCAAATCAAGGTGTGATTCTGTAAATTTCATTTTTTTGCTAGAATGGGGGTCTAGGTCAATAACACTTTGGGGAGAAAGATTAAAAGTAGCAAAATAACTCCAAATTTATATCTACAAAGTCTATTTAGGAGATTTAACATAAAATAAAAGGAACCAAATTTTTTTTTGGAGAATCTGAAGGTAATAAATATTGTGCACCAGTCAAGAGTTATTGGTTTTGTAACCCTAAAGGGGTTTTTCTTAGTCAAACCCAAATTTTGGTAACTAAATCTTGATGATAAATAGAAATCTGAAACATGAAATGTGTGTGCAATCCTAACCTTAATTGTGTCTAAGATTAATATTTTAAATAATGTCAAGAAAACCTACTCAAGTGTGTTAGAATAGGATCCTAAATGAGCATGAAAAATGATGAAGACCTACTTAAGGAGACCTCAAATCCCCTTAATAAGTCACAAATCTGAATATACCTCTTTTTAGGATAAAGGAAAATGATCATAGAAGATGAAATCACTTAGGAAACAATTCATTAGGTTAGGTTGAATGTCATAGTGCTTCTCCAAAAACCTATAATCCATCATGATTCTCCATAGGCATCTATCATCAATTCTTAAATAATGTTTGATCTTTGATGACAAAATGAGCTTGAAGGCCTACAAAAACAATAGAATGTTTCTCCAAGACTTTAATTTTTCTTTCCCCTTTCTCTTGAATGCAAATGATTGATTTCGTATGAATTTATCTTCCTTGTCTAGTGAAAAATGAATGTAAAAATTAGATTTATAGTCTTCCTTCCTAATTTTCCAATTATGAGATCTCGAAAGCTGACATGTGAAATTTAAATTTGAAACCTTAAAATGCTGCCCAAAACATACCAATGTTGAGTTTAGGGGTCTTAACGAGGATCCATTTTCCTTATGATGAATGGGTCTTGACCCAAACCATCAAGACTTCTAGTATGTTGGGACATTAATTTAATCCCCAACATTTGTTCAATGTGGGTTGTGGTGTTAGGAATTAAAGGAAATTAAGTTAAATAGGCCTTGGGATGAATCATAATGGGGTATTAGGGGCCTATTAATGATATTTTAAAATGGATTAATGAATAGGTCACAAAATAAGGTCCAAATAAGTGTGAAATTATACTTTCTCCTAGAAAGGGGTGCATATTTCCATAGTACATTTAGCCTCCACTTTATTGGTTATATGATAGTATGTGCATATGCAAGCTAAAGGAATTATATTCAATAAAATTTATAAAAAGGATACTCATATGGATTCATTGGGTAAAATGAACCCCCCAATGTAGTTATCTGCAAAACCACAACATTAGAAACTACATCTTGCAACACAAGTTCATTATTCATTCAAAGATCCTTTTATAAAATTTCTACAAAGAATGGAATTTGAGGATAGATGTATTCACCTTGGTTCTACTTGCTTTATGGAGGTGGAATCAAGGTGAACACAAAACCATATCAGATTACATAAGTCATATCATAGGATATTTCTAAGTATCATACTACATAGTGATAGACATTTGGTGAGATCAAGAGTGGAATTGTGAATTCAACACAACAAACGACATAAAAAATGGAGTCTTTTAGCCCCTAGTATGCTAATTTGAATAAAATATACATGACCCCAAATGAGGATATACCAAAAAAGTACATGTATCCACCTTCAGTGAGGAAACAAACAAAGATATATTTGTCAAAGAAAGAAGAAATATGAGATAAAATAGCACACTATCTACTTTATCTAACAACACTAATTTAACACACTATTCAAAAGAGAGGGTACTATGTCAAATACTAATACAAATGTGTGGAATTTATAGGTTATTTTAGAGGTCTACCATGCATTTCCATTAATGTGTAGGAACCAAACCCATAGTTTTCTTTGATTAGATAAGGTCCTAACCATTTAGGGCTGAATTTTCCTTTTTCATTCGATAGAGAATTTGTATTTCGTTGATTTTAATAAAACACCAAGTCACCTTTGTTAGATGCATGAGGGATGAAATTATAATTATAACTACATTGAATTTTTCTAGAATAATCTTGGAGATGGTCAAGAGAATTAATACTTTGTTCATCAAACTTTTAAAGATGATCTAATCATTTCTCTTTATAAGTACTATCATCGGTAAGCCCTCTAAGAGAAATTCACAGTGAAGGAATCTCTAACTCCAAGGGAATGATTTCTTCAAAACCATAAAAAAGGTTATAAGGATTGTTTCCTATAGATTTTCTAATACTTATATGGTAGGCCCACAACACATAAGTTAGTTGAATATGCGAATCTTTGTTATGTTTACTTACTATTTTTCACAAAATTGTCTAAAAAGTCTTGTTAGATGATTCCACTTGACCATGTGATTGTGTGTAATATGGCATCCAAAAATGATGTTGAATATGAAAGATTTCCAAGAATTTAATTATGTCATTGTTCTTAAATGGAGTTCCATTATCTAAAATCAATGCAGAAGGTAGTCCAAAGTGAGAAATAATGTGTTCCAATATAAATTGACATATTGCATCAGTTGTGGTGGAATGAGGAGGAATATCTTCTACCCATTTTGTAAAATAATCTATTGTGTCAATGATAAACGTATGTGCAACAGAAGAAGATGGTGATATTTTTCCAATAAGATCCAAACCCCAAACTGAGAATGGCCAAATAAGAACTTGGGCACGAAGCTTGAAAGCAAGAGCATGAACCAAATTGTTGTGCTCTTAAAATTTATGGCATTTATTAATGTAGGAAAAATAATCTTGTTTCATATGTCTCTAATAGTATCCTATACAAGCTAGTATTTGAACTGATGATCTTCCTGCAAAATTTCCTCCACAAGCACCTACATGAGCTTCATCAATTTTTATAGGAAGTTTAGATTGTTTAATACATCTAAGTAAAATACCATCAAATCATCTTTTGTATAACATGTCTGCAAGGATTATATACTTATACACAAATTTTTGAAGACAATCTTGAGTGTTCTTAGTTGTAGGCTTTGTAAAAGTACCTTCTTTTAAATAGTTGAATATCATCATCTACCATTTGCTAGATTTTCCAGTATCGGTTGATAACACTTATTTTCTTTCGGCATCTATCAATGATTTGGGAATCATTTGGAATATAAATGTAAAATTAACAAAAGGATCTTCAGGAGACACAAGGGAAGTGGAGCTTGCCAATGCATCTCCATGTTGATTATCCTTTCATGTTATTTTTTCAATTGTATATGATTCAAATTTATCTAATAATGTCATCATGAGATCTTTATATCAAATGATCTTATCATGTTTTTCTTGATATGAACCATTTATTTGTTTAATGACTAATAGGGAATCACCAAATATAGATGTGTTGGACATGTCTAATCCTAACGTTGCATGTATACCAATGATTAAAGCTTCATAATTTGTAATGTTATTTGTACATAGAAAGTTTAAACAAAAAGATAAGGGAATAGCCTTACCTAAAGGATGAATTAGTATAACCCCTACTCTGGAGCCAGTTCAAAAGTATAGAACTATGAAAGTACAATTCCCATGTTTATATCTATTTTTAAATAGTCAACACATTCTCATCAGGGAACGAGTCCATATTAGGTAACGCTAAGGGGGGGGCACATCAACTAATTGGTTAATGAATGATTTTCCTTTGATTTATATTTTAAAGGAAATTTAAGATCAATCTCAATTAATAACATAACCGACTTAGCTAAGCATCTTGACAAATCCATTTTAGAAAAAAGGTGTTTTGAAGGATCGGATTTCATCATCACATGTATTTCTATGTTTAATAAGTAGTGTCTCAATTTAATAGTAGAAAATACAAGAGCTAATTTTTTTTTTTTTATCATTGTATACATGTCTCGTAATCAATCAAGGTTCGACTAATGTAATAAATGAGATATTCTCTATCATGTTCATTTTGTTGAGCCAACAATGTTGCGAGAGTATGGGCTGATGCTATTGTATAAAGGATAAGTGGTTTTTCTTGCATGGCAGGTTGTAAAATAGATGCAGTAACAATACAATCTTTTAAACTCTCAAAGGCCTATGTACTGTCCTGATTCCACTTAATCATAGAATCTTACTTAAGGATTTGTGTAAAGGGTAATGTTTGGTCTAATAAGGATTCTACAAAATGATGTATAACTTGAATTCATCTCTGTAAAGTATGCAGTTGAGAAATTTATTTAGGAGGTGGCACCTTAATGACAGCATCAATTTTATTTGTGTGCACCAAAATGCATCTATGAGATACTATAAAACCTAAAAGTTTTCTAGTATCCGTACCACAGACACTTTTTTGGATTCAATCTCATGTTTTATTTTTGCATTCTTTCAAATATTTTTTGAAGAATGTTCCCATTGTATTGTCAAGTTAAAGATTTAACTAGAATATCATCAACATAACATTCCAAGATATTGTGTATGTAACCATAAAATATCAATATCATATCTCTTTGATATGTTGCGCCTACATTCTTTAATCTAAAAGGAATAACCACCCAAAAAAATGTTCCCCAAGTTGTAGTAAATGTTGTCTTGTATTGATCTTGAGGATTGATAAAGATTTGATTATATTCCGAAAATCCATCTATGAATGACAGAAAAGAATGTCCTACACTAGAATCTACTATCATGTCAATATTAGAAAGGGAAAAATCATCTTTAAGGGATGCTTTATTCAAATCACAAAATTTCATACACACCCTAATATGATTATCAGGTTTTGTGACTACAACAATGTTTGAAATCCAAGGAAAATAATTGATAGTTCATGTAGATACCAAAAATTGGTCTAGGCCTGCGAACACCACATTCGACATAATTTTGTATAGTCCATGGTCATGATTAAATAATGTCAATTATTTAATTACCCTTTCTAACACATATTTCCTCTATTAATTAAATACCCCTTTTTAATTAATTCATTAATTCGTCATTAATCTTTATTCAACTTGATTAATTAAATAAATTATATTTGTTTAATTATGTTGCTAACTTATTAAATCCTCTTTTATAATTAAATAATGTATTATTTAATTACCCCCTTTATCATACTTCTTCAACTATAATTAAATATCTTTATTTAATTATTCATTTAACCCCCTTTTCAACTATAATTAAAAATTTATTGTTTAATTATTCAATTCCACCCTTTTCGAAAGTTAAATTAAATAAATTATCTTTATTTATTTAATTAAATATTCTATCTTTGAATGTTGAATTAAATTAACATTTAATTCATATTTAATTATTTATGTCACATTCCTCTATCATTTAGTTATCTAATTCATTCACTCACCTTCTAACTCGAGATATATTTTTAGTTCTCCAGTTGTCTCTGAATTCAACACCTATTTATCTCTACGAGAGGACTCTCTGTCACAACTAGTCGATTAACTAGTTCTAACTCATATGCATGTATGCATCTATTAATTAAATATATTTTATTTAATTAATAAATTTAAGTTTGCATTCGAATTCCTCATCTTCGAGTTCTGACTTTGTCTTTGACATTCAAAGTCTATTTCTTCTATTTTCGAAGATTCTTAACTGAAGATTAAGATCTTCTTCTATTTTTAGTCTTTCCTGACTCATGTTCTAACTAACATTCTATCCTTCAGAACTCACATCGCATGCCATTTATCAATCTCATCCGTCGATCTCTCTTTCAATCTGAGCCAATCATTCGAAAACCCAAAATCTATAAAATGGCCTGGCATAATCATTATTCCTCTCCCAAAATCACATACTTCTGAGAAGAGACCATTCTTTGATATTTTGCTTAGACACTCAACAAAGATATACTTGCATTCAAACAAAGAAATCTGAGGGAAAGAATACTAAAAAGGAAAAATGGAGAAGAGCAATGGAGATAATTCGAAGGGATAATGCATATTCGGTGAGATCAATTCAGTTTGTTTAGTTTTTATCATGTTTTCATATTCGTTCTTTATTGTTAGATTTTTAGATTAGTTTTGATTTAGATTAGGATTAACAATTGTTTATTCTAGCTGCAAATCTTATCACAGATTTATTCTAATGTTACATTTGGTGAACCTGACATGAATCCACTTCAAAATCCGTGTATCTTTTTTTTCATTTTTTCATTTTTTCGTTTTCTATTTTCTATTTTTTTTGTAGATTTCCATACGGTGCACCACATTTGTTAAGGGAAACGACACATCTATATCCACGAGCCGCATCTGTTGAAAACAACAATGCATCTGTTATCACAAACCACATCCGTGAAGTCATGAACCGCATCCGCCTATCAACAGTCGAACCGCATCTGTAGTTCAAAACGCCGCATCTGACTAGTAAAACTTTTTCATTTTTTTCATTGATTTCCGTGCATCCATATTTTTATTTTTGCCTTTGAAGTTGTTTTTGATTTTCGCTAATGGTTGATTTCAATTGTGTCAAGGGGGAATAACATAGTGTTTGCAGGACGAAGCTTTGAAGACATTTACAAACCCAAGACAATTTTTCTGCAGGATGAAAGCTGAAGACCATGAACTACTGATAAATTGCATGCAGGACCTAATTCCTTTGTGTTAATTTATTTAAATAAGCTTTTGTTTGGTAGATAGATAATCATCGTGTGGGATTAAAATTAATTTTCTGTTTGATAGATAGAAAATCGTCATTTGGAATAAAAAGAACTACTATCTTCTTTGTTTGGTGCTTTGCACATATTTGTAAATGCTTACAATTCAATACACCGAAGTATCCTCTCCCCTTGGGTAGTCATGCAATCCTGGGTGTAAGAGAAATGGTTGCTGACTCTAGAACTTGGGCCTATCTTGGTGGGAAAAAGTACTCACCCCAAGATGACTCAGACCGGTAGCACGCTAAAGCCAAGCGACTTCCAACCGGTATATAAAAGTGGATTCTTGGGGAAACCCCAAGAATCACGTGCACTATTCCAATGAGATGGACAGAAATGGACTCTCGTCGATGTTGGATAGTGTCCCACAAATGGAATTCCCTTATTAAACACCTTGTTATAGAGTTACCAAAATCCTATTTATTTGCTGGCGCAGCAGGTGTATAATCTGTGAAGCCGTCTTACAAATTTATGGTTCTTGTGTTGAGGTGACATGTATGCCATGGGAGTTTCATGGGTACAATAGCTTGGCTGCCCCGTATAAGTGAGTGTTGTGGAGGGGAGCCAATGGGGTCAAGCTACTAGTCATCTGCCTTGAATGTGCATAGTTGGAGAAATCCAAGTAAGAATTCAACAAATACTATCCTAAAAGCCTAGGTTGTATATGTTTTTCGAGTCTTAACAGTCCTTACATCACAAAAATGAAAGATACATTGATTGTTGTGTTTTCTCTTTACTGTATTCATCAAAATATTGATCAAACAAACAAAGTCAGTCAAACAACTTTTGAGAAAAATTCAATTGTCAAAAAACAGAGTCGCAATTGTCAGTTTAAACGCTGAATGTGTCAAAGCGAGTCGCATTTGTTAGGGGAAACACCGCATCTATTTGTCAAAAAATTCACTTTTCACGGTCTGCATATCACGAGTCACAACTGTCAAATTCTGAAGTCACATGTGTGCATGCAAACCACATCTATCAGTTTAAAAACCGCATGTGTCCTGTTAAACCGCATCTGTCAGTTTTTAAATCGCATGTGTCCTAGGAAATCACATTTGTCAAGATAAAAACTGCATTTGTTAGAGGAAAAACTGCAACTGTTTGGTGAACCACATTTTCTTGTCAACAGAAAATATCAAAAATCGTGAGCTCAGTCCGAAACATTATTTGCTTTAGGTTCTTATGGTCAACCTTGTATTAGAAATTGTTAAATTTTTCTCAAAGACCTTGAATCATTAGGTGTCATACATGTCTTAGTTCACCATCATTAGGTGTCATATACATTTTAGCTACTATCATTAGGTGTCATATATGTCTTATTCATAGTTAACGTCTTAGTCATAATCATCCTAATTTGCATGCATATAGGTACTCCCTAGGAAATTGCATATCACAGAATAGATAACTTTCCTTGTCTTTGGAAAATACACATTGTCATATTGTCCTTGTCATACGATTAGGTTCCTTAATCAAAAACAAACTTTTGCATGCATTTATTCCATAGGTGGTAGGTTATACCCAACTTAGACTCATTTTTCATCATTAGTCCACTTGGAATTTTGCATATTGTCCCTCCAGTCATACGCCATTTTATATCTTTAGCAACATCCTTATTGTCAAAAAAAAAATCCAAAAACATAGACATAGGTCATATCAGTTTTAGACATAGTCTGCATTACACATTTTGAGCAACTTTTTCATGGTCGAAACAAGGTCCAAAAAGAAACACAAAGCAATGACAGACCCCAACGAATTCATCAATCCGTTCAGAAACCAACCATCAGGCAATAAACATCCACACAAGTCTTTACTTGAAAAACATGTCACTAAAGACACACATGGGCAGATTTACATAGAAGACATAGATGCAGCAATTCAAGATCCTGAGTTTTCTTCCTTCATGGATGAGTGTTTGCAAAATGATCCACAACGGTACTTAGCAAAATTGCTAGTAGAAGGTGCCACACTACCTCTAGGATTTGATGTCCATTCTTTGAAAACACAATCAACTCAACCAACACAAACTATGACATCTACTGTCTCTATTCCCCAAATAATCATAGCAATACCAATAGGTATATCAACACAAACATTGTCAATTGTAAACACAACCCCTTTTAACATAACACAAGGTTTACAATTCACTGCGGGAGCAACTTCCTCCAACCCCTTTGGCACCAACATGACTGGTAAGACAACCAAAGCTAGTGGAAATATACCTATACCAAGTCAGACAATTCAGACAGGAAGCATTCCTATTCCAAATCAGACAATTCAGACAGGAATCATTCCTATACCAAATCAAACCATTCAGACAGGGAATATCCCTATCCCAAATCAGAATATTTTGATAGGATATATTCCCTCACCCAATCATAACCCATCACAAAACATGGTGTATCAGAACATCTACATTGATCCAAATAACATGAACACCATGTCCTTGACACAAGTCGACATCCTTCAAAACCAAATGCAGACTCTACAACAAAAGATGGATGACATGTCTATGTTAGGCAAATGAACTATATCAACAAAAGACTTATGTCCATGTCCATTCGACAAAGCACTCTATATGACACCTTTCCCCCATGGATACATTATACCAAATTTTCCTAGGTATAATGGGAGGAAGAATCCTTTAGAGAATATTAGAGAATTTTCAATGACATGCATGGACATATCATATGACCCCACTTACTTGATGCGCCTATTTCCATGAACCCTCATAGGGATAGCATTGGAATGATTTTCTAAATTGCCATACGGTATATGATCTTGGGTGGAATTGGCTGAAAAGTTTGTCGAACATTTTACCTTTAACATAGACAATGAAGTAACCATAGCAACCTTGTGTCACACGGCACAAGAAGATGGTGAGACATTTATCACTTTCTTCAAGAGATGGAGGAGTCTAGCTAGTCATTGTCCCGTCGAAATACCTGAAAAACAAAAGGTTACTATCTTCCTCAAAAATGTCAACCCCAAACTAAGAAGTGACTTATGGGTACACTGTTGCACTTCATTCATTGACTTGGTACAAAACGGGATCATCCTTGAAAAGGATCTTATTGACAAAGGCGAAATCAAAGTACCAGGTAAGAGCCCGATTGTCCAACATCAAAATGTGTCGAATGATACAAACAAGTTCTCATCTAGGAACAAGAATGTCACGAATGATGGCATAGTTGATGCTAAACACATACATACTAGACTAGTCATCACACTTAGAGGATACAACCAACAAGCAGACATGATGAACAGTCCTGATCAAATGGCTAACTATGTCCAGAATCGCAATAGCAAAGACCACAACAAAGGAGATTTCCAATGCGAGAATTTACACCTTTAGGGCAACCAATCGAGGTAGTTTTCAAAGAACTGGTCAAACATAATCTTATCAAACCTTTAGAACCAAGAGAGTATGATCTTGGACAGTTCAAACCTTCATGGTGGGTCGATAACACTTTCTATGACTATCATCGAACAAAAGGGCACAACCTCCAACAATGTCACCAATTAAAGAACATCATACAAGACTTTGTTGAAAACGGAACCATAGAGGTTGGTGGACAAAAAAACACTAAGAACAGTGATCATAAGGTCTTCACGAATCCCTTACATGACCACACAAAAGGAAAAGCCTCCAGTTTGGGACCCCAGAATAATCCATCGGCCAACTATAACAATACCAAGTATGACTATGGTAAAGGAATGATCATAAACCACCTCCGAGCCGCAAATGAGAATGTCAATACTTTCACCATCAAGAAGCATCCAGAATGTAATGTGAACACACGCAAAACTAAGATTACTATACTTGGTCCTTCTTCTGAGCCATCTACGCAAATTCCAAGTTCAAGTACAACCTTCTCAATCAATTGAGTAAAACCCCCGTGCAAATATCTATCTTGGAATTGTTGACCTTATCACCTCAACATTGATCCATCCTTGACAAAGCTCTACAAAACACAATTGTTCCCACAGACTTAGACATCAATCATTTTGAAGAGATGGTGGGATATTTGACCAATTTGCATCATGCTACATTTTCACAACAAGATTACTCAACTAAAAAGTCAAATCATAATGACCCCTTACATCTTGAAGTATTAGTCCATCAAAACAAAGTCCGATGAGTCTTGGTAGATGGAGGAGTAGGTTTGAATCTGTGTACCCTTAAATTGGTTAAGGCATTAGGATTCTCGAAAGACTATGTAGATGCCTCTAAGAGTATAGTCATCAAGGCTTACGATGATGAGGAAAGATCGTCCAAAGGATTTGTTACACTCCCTATTCGAATTGGCCTAGCAATCATGAACACCAGCTTCCAAGTCATGGATCTCACCCTTCCATACAACTTGTTGTTAGATAGACCTTGGATACACGCAATGAAAGTTGTACCTTCAACATACCACCAATGTCTCAAGTTCCCCTATAATGGAACAAAGATCACCATTGATGGTGATCCAGATCCTTTCCAGTATTGTACAAGCCTAAGGGATCTTCCACAATGACAAGTGCCTGTTAATCAACAGGCTTCATCATCCACTCTATCCCAATACTTTGACCCATCACACCTCAGTAAGTCCATTTCATTCAAACCACCATCATCCACTCCAAAACTCGAGATCCAAGACAAAGGTTGTGGTGAATATAATATAAAGGCATCATACTGTGTTACTAAACTGATTCCACCTAAGGCATATGGCCTACCCATGGCGGATAGAAGATAGTCAATGGTCACATTTCATGTTCCCCCTACAACAACATTGAAAAAATGGGGAGAATTAAGTGAAGAAATTGTGGATCAAGGTGATTCTTGGTTGTATCAAGAAGAACATGAATACCCCTCCCCGTCTATTCAAATAGCCAAGGACCAATATGGAAAAGGATTCAAGATAATGCAAAAGGAAGGCTATGATGGGCATAGTGGGTTAGGACTATATCAAAATGGAAGGACAAAACTGATTACTATCTACCCATGACCAAAATATCTAGGGCTAGGGTGTCAACTGCTTAGAATTGAGTTTCTTGGTACCTCGTCAACGTTTCAAGAGGAAGTGAATGATTTCGCAGACATCGAGATATCTCATGAACCACTTACCCCAGTTTATGACAAACCCCTAGTTTCAGTTACACCTCCAGTTTACGACAAACCTCCAGTCTATGATGAATCCCCCTACTCAGGCAATGGTGAATGGGAGTCCCTCTCATCTACTAGTACCATGAACATAGATGCCTTATTTGGGGAGTTGGACCTCAATGTGAAACCTGTACTGAAACAGTCTAGTCCTCATCCTAAGAAACACTTGTCCAAAGCAGAATGGCAAGAGAACTATTATTGGGAAACCCTTGATCCTGCATCTTGGGCACCTGACAAGCCATCTTCTGATGAATCAACCCTCACCATTGTTCGACAACAGAATATACCTACCCCTAGTAGGAAGAATAAGGAGTTAGTCAAAAACTTCTGCGACCATGTCAACCATTCCATATTCACCTTGTCAGCAGCAACCCTTACAAACTCCGATGATGACATGCCCCTTGTCTATCCCGAACTTATCGACTAGGATCAACAAGGTACACCTATCATAGATACATTCTAGAATGATGAAGCAATTGTTGAGTTCATGGGACTTAGAGAAGGCATACCTAGAGAGGATCATAAGGTAGGTTTTACCATAGACTTGGACGATAAAGCATATTTTGGGGAGTCTATTTACACCTCTAGTCGTAAAAATGAAAATGAAAATAAAAATGATGAGTCCCTCGGTGAAAACCGAAAGGCGCCTTTGGACGAAGAAAAATTCAAAATAAAGGACGTATCCAAGGGTGAAAACCTCTCTGAGGCACCCGAGGATAGAGGTTTAAATATTCTCCCCATTGCACAAGAAAAGTCACCCATGCTAGTGGAAGAAGCTGTTGCAGTCAACATAGGTATAGAAGAGAATACTCAAATAGTATATTTTGCAACTTCCTTAATAGAAACAGAACAACATGAATTCAAGGACTTCTTCAAAAAGAGACAAGTAAAATTCACATGGTTGTATGCTGACATGCCTAGGTTGGATCCAGACCTAATATTCCATCATTTACCACTACAACAAAGTATCAAACCAGTCAAACAGAAGTTGAGGAAGATGCATCCGCAAATTGCTCTATTGGTCAAGGTAGAACTTAAGAAACTTCTGGATGTAGGATTCATAAGGACAATAGACTATGCAAATTGGATATCAAATCTTGTACCAGTGACTAAGCCAATTGGGGGCATTCGTATCTGCACTAACTTTAGAGACATCAACAAGGCATGTCCTAAAGATGACTTCTCATTGCCAAATATCGACATGATAGTAGACCTTACTATAGGATATGAGATGCTATCCCTTATGGATGGTTTCTCTGGATATAACCAGATAAAGATAGCACCTGTAGATCAACATAAGATAGCTTTCACATGTCCATGGGGCACATACTATTGGAATGTTATGCCATTTGGCCTTAAGAATGCAGGAGCCACTTACCAATGAGCAATGACCACGATTTTTCATGACTTTGTACATACATTCATGGAAGATTATGTAGATGATATAATAGCCAAGTCGGAAACAAGGGAAGATCATTTGAAAGTGTTAGACAAGATATTCCAGAGGCTAGAAAACTACAATGTCAGGCAAAATCTGAAGAAGTGTGTCTTTGGAGTCAAATCAGGGAGTGTGGAATTTAGAGTGCCGTCCGTCTGGCAGTACGGGCTAGATTGCTTGGTGGAATGATGCTATCATTTGTACTGCATGCTTCCAGCGCATTTATGGGTGACAACTTGCTTTATTCTGTTGGCGCTCTTATGAGGCCACCACTATTGACTTGCGTGCTGCTACGGAGGCCTTAGCGGCTTGTCCTTTCTCTCCATCACATCAAGTCCGAGTGGTGAACTTAAGACACTAGAAGCAAGTGGCTGATAGCTATTCTTCCAGGGGTGCTCAAATCAAGGCATGGCTCCATTAGCTCAAAATTGGGGACTGTGCCTCCAAAGAATTTTTTTTGGCTCTTCGTGCTAGGCACTCCTCCCTAGGCATTAAAGCCATCAAAGATGGTAATCAAGTGCTCTCTGAGCTACCTGAAATTCTCCAGGCTTTTGTGCATCACTATGAGCAAGTTTTCACGTCTCAGGACCCCATGCCTATGTGCCAGCAAGCCCTCCAGAGTTGCCTTGCTATTGTGCCACATAGGCTTTCTTCAACCCAAATTAATTTTTGTGATCAATTATTAACAATTGATGATCTCAAGGAAGCTATTTCCTCCATGGCCAATGACAAGGCTCCTAGGATTGATGGTTTCCCCTGTGAATTCTATAAAGTGCTTTGGGACTATGTTGGGAGTGACCTTCATCATGTTTATCTTGAAGCCTTTCACAACAATTCTTTAGGCAATTTAATAAATAAAGGCAATATTAAATTCATACCTAAGTCTGGAGATCCGGAGGATATTTGTAACTGGCGGCCCATCACGCTTCTTAATATCTCTTATAAAATTATTGCCAAAGCCTTGGCTCTAAAAATCCGCCACCTCCTACCTCAGATTATGCATCCTGAGTAGACTGGATTCATCAAATCCAGGTTCATTCTTGACACCATTATTGTTGTTTGGGAAGGCATGGAGTGGGCCCAACATTCGAACCAGAAAGCCATGTTTATCAAAATCGATTTTGCTAAAGCATATGACCGCACTGAATGGCCTTTCATTCTTGCGATGTTACAGGCATTAGGTTTTAAAGCCAATTTTCTTCAGTCCGTTCGCATGCTTTTTTTCGATGCCTCGGTTTGCATCTCCATTAATGGTTGTCAGTCCTCTGCTTTTGGCCTCTTTCATTCTATTCGCCAGGGATGCCCTCTTTCCCCTGCGTTGTATGTTCTGGCAACTAAGGGTTTTGGATATCTCCTAGCTAATGCTATCTTCCAACAATGTGTTAAAGGAATAACACTCCCAAATTCTCAAGAGTAGCTTGTCAATGGGAATTTTGCTGATGACTCCTTCCTCATTCTCTTAGAGGGTGAAGGTTCGATCATTGCTGCCCTTGAATGCCTTGACACTTTTTGTCTTGCATCTGGTTCTACAATTTAATGGCACAAAACGTTGTGCTACAGATAGTCTGTGCTTCCCACTCCTGCGTGGCTTCAATCCTATAACTGGAAGTGGATTGGTCAAGGGGAAATCTTTCACTTCTTGGGTATTCCATTTGCCTTCCAGGCTTCCCCCTGGGAGCTCTGGCAAGCTGTACTCTCTAGAGTTGAGCAGAAGCTGGCCTATTGGATTACCAAGCCTCTCTCGCTGGCAGGCAAATTCCAGGTGTGCTCTAAAGTTTTGGCTGCCACCCATGTCTATTATTCTTCCTATTGGGCTCCTTCTAAAGCAGCCTGTAGTAGGCTCAAGAAGTTGCTCCATGATTTTCTTTGGTCCTCTTTTGAGACCCATAAGGGTTTTCATCGGGTCACTTGAGAATTTTGCTGTCTTCCCAAGGAGTCGGGAGGGCTTGGCTTGCTTTCCACTCAATGATAGGGAACTGCCCTCTATTTCAAATGGATCATCTGTGTGCTTACTGGGGATGAAGCCTAGAAAGTTCTCCTCAGACATTGCATTCAGTCTGGGTTTCCCATTCATAGACCCGCTTGGAAAGGCATCGGCTTCCAAACCCTGCTGGTGATGATGGAGCCAGTTCAAATTATTGGCTCCTTTGTGGGTAAAAGCATTTGGCGTTCTTGGGAAAATGTCAAGCCCTAGCTCCATTGGGCTGGTGTCGGGTTTTGTGATGGACTCTCCATCAACCAGCATAATCTCTGGTGGTCTCCCCTTCTTGCCCAGAATGGTCAACCCCTGGCCAAGTTGCCTTGGCTCAAAGCTCTCTGATTTCATAAGAAGGGCATTCAAACACTGCACTAGCTCTTCCACCAGCCTACCATGAGTATTATGCAGTGGGATGTTTTTAAAGCTCATTACAGCCTTCAAAACCAAGACCATCCTACTTTTGACGGTCTGGTGAACACCATTCTGGTAGAGATTCTTCACAAAGTTGGTATTCGTGGGTACAAACCTTGGTGGAAAGACTAGAAATGGTTTCCAGATACTCCTCTTAGGAGCTACAAGCCGCGGCTTGGTTATAGGTGGCTTTCACCCCATTTCCCTATGCTCAGCTCATTGAACCAGTGGTGGCTTCTTAACTCCTCGACCTTTACTTGGGGTAGGAGGTTTGATGCCATTTGGTCTGCAAGTGTTAATCTGAAGCTGGCCCACTTTGCTTGGTGTATTCTTTTCCAAGGCTTGCTTGTGGGTTCTCGGCTGGTTCATTTGGGGGTCTCTGACCCTCGCTACCCGTTTTGTGGGTAGCTTGTAAGCTTCAAGCACCTTTTTTGGTTTTGTCCCAGAGCTCAACAGTTTTAGACTTGGATTCATGATTTCTTTCTGCCTTTTAGGCCTGAGTCCTTTCCGTGGCATATGGTTCTTCTAGGGGAGCCGCCTGGAACCCTGACTAAGTTCACCTAGATTTGGCACACTTTCAGAGTGGAAATCCTTTTCAGTATCTGGAAAGACAGAAATGCTTGTATTTTTGCTCATTCACATATAGACATTAATGTTTCTATTTATGCTAAAGCTGTTATATGCTCGAATGTTATGTTACAGATTCAAGTGCAAGCCAACAAGGTTGCACTGGAAGTGGATCACCTACAGGCTCTCCTGGACCACTGGGGCAATGCCCCTTGTACTGTGGCTCGGATTCCTGACTTGCCCTCCTCCTCCCACCACCGGTCACCCTCTCAGGGCTAGAAGCGGAGTGATTCCATGCGGACTCGCTCCCAGCCTCCTCCTCAGAGGGATTCTCGACCTCCTCGACGGACTCATTCACCTCCGTGACCTGGTCAGGGTTGGCACTCTAGTGGTGCACCGAGGAATAGTGGTGGCGGCTCTGTGTGGCCTGCAGATGCTCCTCCTGACTCTGGCTCTGGTTGGCCCTCCTCTGGGAAAATCTTTCTGCGGCTTGCTCTTGCAATCTTGCCTCAATGCAAGGATAAAGAAAAAGAAGATAAAAATGAGGATGGTTGGGGTGCTCCTCCTGACATCACTCCTAACCCTGCTAATGTATGGGGTAGAAATTTGGATGACCAGGATCCCCCAGGATCTACTGGCACTGCCTTAGTTGCATAAATTTCATTCTATTTTTTTTTCTGGGCTAGGCCCATGTGACTTTAGTTAATTTTGCTGGGCTGGGCCCATGTCACTTTTGGGGTGTGCTTTCCTACCACCCAACCCTTTTTTGTGAATTTTGTAACTTTATTTATATTAATATAGATATCTGGAAAATTCATCAAAAAAATCAGTGAAGCTATTAGGGTATATCATCTCTCACAGAGGCATTGAAGTAGATCCAAAAAAGGTAAGAGCTATCATAGAAATGCCTCCTCCAACAAACATTGGTCAACTCAAAACCCTACAAGGGAGATTACAATCCATAAGGCGTTTCATAGTACAACTGGCAGATAAAATACATCCATTTCAGCATTTACTCAAGAAAGGAGTGCCATTTGTGTGGACACCTAAATGTCAAGAAGCCTTCCAAAAAATCAAGGACTATTTGCTTACTCCACCAGTCCTAATGCCACCTACAGAGGGAAAACCATTAATACTTTACATCTCAACAACTCAATCAACATTAGGGGCTCTTCTCGCACAACACGATGATCAAGGTCATGAGAGTGCAGTATATTATATCAGTCGAACCTTAGTGGGCTATGAATTGAATTACAGCAACATAGAACGTTCCTATCTTGCGGTAATCTTTGCTACCTAAAAAATTTGGCACTATATGCTCAATCGACAAACCATGTTGATTACAAAAATTGATCCACTTAAATACCTCCTAAGTAAGGGAACTTTAACATACCGATTGGCTAAATGGGTTATGATACTTAGCGAGTATGACATTCAGTATATCGAAAGGAAGGCAATAAAAGGACAAGTCATTGCAGATCAACTGCCAGACGCACCTATAAAGGCAGATCATCCATTAGTAGCAAATTTTCCAGATGAATTTCTTTTCAACCCTGACGTTAAAACTGAATGGAAACTATACTTTGATGGATCACATACAAATTGTGGTTCAAGGGCTGGTATCTTATTTGTCACACCTCAAGGTGATACCATTCCTAAATCATTCAGGATTGCATTCCCTTGTACCAATAATATAGTAGAATATGAAGCCTTCGTGACAGGTTTAAAAATGGCAGCTCAATGGAACATTAAGAGCCTACATGTCTCTGGTGACTCTCAACTGGTAATCCGATAGGTGAATGATGATTATGAGACTAAGGGTGAGAAGCTTGCACCTTATAAGAGGATGGCTGCCAGTTTCAAATAGTATTTCAATGACATAACTTTTCAACAAATACCATGTATCCAAAATAGAGCTGCAGATGCAATGGCAACCATGGGTTCCTTGTTGGATATTCCAAGTAATGTGCCTAAGGTCGAGTTTCTAGTTGAACAACTTTTGATCCCCGCTTATGATGTCCCTGATACTATGATAATGTGTACCATTGTTGGTCCTACATCTCCTTGGTATAAGACATATTCGATTGCCTTAGTGACCAAACCTTACCTCAAGACTTGTCCAATAACCAACGTCGAACCTTCATCCAAAAGTCAGTTAAGTACACCATCATCGGAGAAACCTTGTATAAACGTACCTTAGATAATGCCCTAATGAGATTTCTCAATGCTGAGGAAGCACAAACAAATTTTCCAGTGGTATATGAGGGTATATGTGGATCTCATTTGAGTGGTCCCACTCTAGCCCATAAGATTATGAGACTAGGTTACTATTGGCCTACAATGGAGAAAGATTCATACATCTTTGTAAAGAAATGTAGACAATGTCAAATACATGGAGACTTGATAAGAGCACCAGCATAGGAGCTTTGTCCAATTACTTCACCATGGCCCTTCACCCAATGGGGACTTGACCTCATAGGTAAGATACACCCTTCATCATCCAATGGCCACAAATTAATCATCACTGCTACTGAATACTTCACCAAATGGATTGAAGCCATCCCCATGACATACATAACCGACACACAAATATCTAAGTTTATCCTAAACTATATCATTTGTCGGTATGGTGTGCCTCAATCCATAATCACAGACAATGGCCGCCCATTCAAGAACCAAGAAGTACGCCATTTATGTGAAGAATTCCACATCAAACACCATTTTTCCACCCCATATTACCCACAAGGTAATGGCCAAGCTGAGGCGTCTAATAAAACTATTGTTAGAATCCTTAAGAAGACTGTCAATGACACTAGTCGTGACTGGCACCTACAGCTTAATCCTGCCTTATGGGCTTATCACACAAGCATTCGTACTCCCACCAGTGCCACTCCATTTTCCTTAGTATCTGGGTCTGAAGCTATCTTACCTATTGAGGTTGAAATACCTTCTTTATGGGTATCCTTGAAGGGTCATATTGACGATGAAGAATATCGTGTCTCTAGGTTACAAGAGCTAGAATTGCTGGATGAACGAAGACAAAAAGCATTAGATCATTTACAAGCATATCAGAATCATCTTCATCGTAGTTACAATAGGAAGGTTCTCAATAGACACTTTGACATTGGTGACTTAGTATTAATGGAGAACCCTAAGAACCAAGCTAAACATGAAAAACCAAGAAAGTTTGAACCTAACTAGTTAGGGCCATATATTGTCATAGAAGCCTTTGGATCAGGAGCGTACCAACTCTCTACTCCTAAAGGAGAACCGCTTTTTTCCCCTATCAACTATCTACATATAAAGAGGTTCTATGCTTAATTCTCTGAGAATCCATGTCTTAATCTAGAAAAATACAAAAAAATGAAAAAAAAACAAACAAAAAAATGGTTACCTAGATGAAAACCTAGCAAACAGGCGTCTTTGTAACACCAAAAAAATTGAGAAAATCAAAAAAGTAAAGAGAAATAAATTCGTCCACTAGTGAAAACCGCTTTGGTGGCGCTATGGATAATTACTATGGTGAAAACCTAGCAAATAGGTGCCATGTGTAGTCAAGCTCGCTCTTCCATCTACCATCATTCTAATCAGACTTTTTCACCATCACTCATAATAAATGGTTGTCCTATCCATCATTTGGAATGATTGACATCTAAACGTCCATTCCATCACATTACCCACTCCATCTTCCAAATCATATTCCCGAATGGGGGCAAATACTTGTTCTATGCCCTAACACTTTGTACATAATGTCACACCATCGAAAATGTCCTGAAAATCCCAAAAACATTAGAAAACTCCAAAAATCCATAAAAATTCAAAAAATGTCAAAAAATCCCAAAAACAATGTCAAGTCAATCATGTCAAGTCAGTCATGTCAAGTCAATCATGTCAGGTCAGTCATGTCAAGTCAATCATGTCAAGTCAGTCATGTCTAGTCAATCATGTCAAGTCGGTCATGTTAGGTAAGTCATAGACATAGTCGAACTATGTTGTCTCTGCGACTGGGACATAGGCAAGGCCATCAATCGATGTGCCCCTGAGGCATTAGTTCAGTCAGTCTAGGTTTGTCATGTATCACACACATTACAATCATGACTCTTTGTATATTCAAAGTCATTGGTCATGTCGAACTACGAGGTCTCTGCATGTACAATGTAGGCAAGGCTAATCAATTGATGAGCTCCTGAGACCACACTAGGTCAGTCCAATAGGGTTCATTCATAATCACTATCACACAAGTTGCATATCATACTTTAGGGTATCATCTCATGTCATACACTATCTACACACACATAGTTTATCAGTCAAGGAATCCAAACAAGTCATGCAACAACAAGGCAAAATGTCTCAACAGTCATCAAGTCAATATCAAACACATTGTCAAAGTGATCAACCTATGTCTTAAACAAGATATGTCTTTCTTGTCAACAAACGTCATCAAATTGTCATAGTCTCATGTGGCTTGTCACCTCAATGTCATCAGACTCCAACGTCCTATACAACACGTGTCTTACTGAAACTAGGCTTTGTCATGCCTTATACAGAAGTCACCAAGTCGAAACCAGTCTCAACGTCTTATGTGGTATGTGCCATTCTCTCACATTACGCTATGTCAACATCAACATCAAACAATCCCACAAGATCAAGTTTTGGTGAATACATTTATTTGGCTTTATGACATTATATCTTATTTTGTCTTATCTTTTTATCGATTTGTGCAAGATCCTATTACTAGCTTTCTCAAGGATGTCCCTTAAAGGATTTAGAGAAGCAACAATGTCTCAAGATTCTTTTTCTTTGGCTACTATCTGTCAACTGTCTTTTTAACATTGGTTTTTGAGTCATGTTACTAGTTTCCTCAAGGATGTCCTATCAAGGATTTAGAGGAGCAATGATGTCTCATGACCCATCTTTTATTTGTCTGTTGTCTGTGGTTTGTCTTGACCAAACGACTGGGGCATCTTGTCCTTAGTCTGAGTTAAGACACTCCTTGTCTACGACTATCTATTTTTCACAGATGGATAACTTTGTACACTATGGTCTATCTCATATCATAGTGTGTACTATCCATTTGTGCCATGTCCCGCCCAATGATGATAACAAGCAAGTATAGCGTATTTGGAAATATATCAAAGATTATGTCTTTTTCTCAAACAATCAAACTTAATTGTTTTTTACTAACATTCTGCAATCATCCATGCTAATATTTCTTCTTTTTTGCATCTTCACCACCATTATCTATCCATTTCGAGAGCACACTCTATTTCTTCAAACCCGCCTATCCTCTCGAGGGGGCATACCACTACCTGCTCATCATTCTCCCTTTCACTGGGGCATACCCTAACCTATTTCATACTGGGGCACGATTGGGGCATATTTTCTTTGATACTATGTCATACCAACATTGTATCAAAGAGGGGCAAACTGTAGATACCGAAAATTGGTCTAGGCCTGCGAACACCACATTTGACATAATTTTCTATAGTCCATGGTCATGATTAAATAATTTCAACTATTTAATTACCCTTTCTAACACATATTTCCTCTATTAATTAAATACCCCTTTTTAATTAATTCATTAATTCGTCATTAATCTTTATTCAACTTGATTAATTAAATATATTATATTTGTTTAATTATGTCGCTAACTTATTAAATCCTCTTTCATAATTAAATAATGTATTATTTAATTACCCCTTTATCATACTTTTTCAACTATAATTAAATATCTTTATTTAATTATTCATTTAACCCCCTTTTCAACTATAATTAAATATTTATTGTTTAATTATTCAATTCCACCCTTTTCAAAAGTCAAATTAAATAAATTATCTTTATTTATTTAATTAAATCTTCTATCTTTGAATGTTGAATTAAATTAACATTTAATTCATATTTAATTATTTATTTCACATTCCTCTATCATTCAGTTATCTAATTCATTCACTCACCTTCTGACTCAAGATCTATTTTTAGTTCTCCAGTTGTCTCTGAATTTTTATCTCTACGAGAGGACTCTCTATCACAACTAGTCGATTAACTAGTTCTAACTCATATGCATGTATGCATCTATTAATTAAATATCTTTTATTTAATTAATTAATTTAAGTTTGCATTCAAATTCCTCATCTTCAAGTTTTGACTTTGTCTTTGACATTCAAAGTCTATTTCTTCTATTTTTGAAGATTCTTAACTGAAGATTAAGATCTTCTATTTTTAGTCTTTCCTGACTCATGTTCTAACTCACGTTCTATCTTTTAGAACTCACATCACATGGCATTCATCAATCTCATCCGTTGATCTCTCTTTCAATCTGAGCCGATCGTTCGAAAACCCAAAATCTATAAAATGGTCTGGCATAATCATTATTCCTCTCCCGAAATCACATACTTTTGAGAAGAGACCATTCTACGATATTTTGCTTAGACACTCAACAAAGCTATACTTGCATTCAAACAAAGAAATCTGAGGGCAAGAATACTAAAAAGGAAAAATGGAGAATAGCAATGGAGATAATTCGAAGGGATGAATGCATATTCGGTGAGATCAATTCAGTTTGTTTAGTTTTTATCATGTTTTCATATTCATTCTTTATTGTTAGATTTTTAGATTAGTTTTGATTTAGATTAGGATTAACAATTGTTTGTTCTAGCTGCAGATCTAATCATAGATTTATTCTAATGTTACAGGTCATATAAAAATAACTTCAAGAAGTTTCTTAATCTCAACCTTAATCAATAAAGCTATCTTATGATTTATCTTTTGTATATTCTATCTTACAGGTTTAGCATCTTCTTCAAGAACTATGTTGTGTGTAACTATCATAGCATTGATACTTGGCATGTCTGAATAGGTCTAGGTAAAAATTTAATTAAATTCATGTAATAATGTTGTGTGATCTTTTTCATCTTCATCAAGGAACTTTCCTATTTGAAGCACTCTTTCTTCATTAGTTGTATCCATCATTATGTTAGTTGTATCTCCCAAAGGAATTGCATTTTTCTCAAAATTTTGGAATTGTGTTCGTCTTTATCATAGTCAACCTCATTAACTTCCTTTTCTTCATCCACTTATTTAGTAGTAATCATAGCACAAGTAACCCATATTTTCTTACCTAGGGGGATTAAATGAGTTGCCATAAACTCTTAACATTTCTTTCAAAGCTTCATTGTCTTCAAAGTATTCGAATGATTCTTCGCATGTTGTATCAATCAATTCATAATGCTTTAAAGTGAGAGTTGTCATAGGGGAGTTACACATGATGGTGTTGATGTTGAGTGAGTCTCTTTGCATTGATTTTGTTATCTTAGAAGGACAATACCCCAGACCAATTTTGTTTCTTGTGTGTTAGGCTTTATAGGAACACAAATTCCTTGTTCTTTTCTTCCACATCCTTTTCCAATATAACCAAGTTGTTACAAGAGCTCATAACCTCCTCCATAAAAAATTTTCATCTCTTTTGAATTCGGTGGTTGTTGGTAGCCTATATCATTATATTTTATTGTATAACTTATGTCTTCTTCTAAAGTGGATGAATTAGATGCTTGTGAGATTTCTTTCAAATTATGTGTTGAAATTACCATTGGTTTTTTTTTACTTTTTAGTTTCTTTCATTGTAATTTTGTATTGTCCCATGAATGTTGGTGTGAAATATAAGGAACTCCAATCATCTTCTAGTAATTTAGTGACTTCATCAATGTTATTTTTCCTTTGTAATTTCCACTTTTGTAGTTGGTATCAATGTTTTCATAGGACTTTTCTTATCTTTCTCATTATGTAAACAAATTTCAATTTCAGGGTTAGCCTTGAGTGTATAAATGTTTTTGTTATAGACATACTTCACTACACAGTGAAGCATTGAAGGTAAAATGTTCATTTCATAAATCCATGATCTCCCTAAGAGGAGATTGTAATAAAGATCATGAGGCATAACATGGACCAGAGTTTGCAATGTTACCTTCCCAAAATTAATAGGTAATGTGATGAATCCAAGTGGTTGTTTTCCTATGTTATCAAACCCATGGATAAACAATGAATTAGTGACAATGTCACTCTTATCCATATGAATCTTCTCCAAAAGGCTCACACTACACACATTAAGGGTTGAACCATTGTCAACAAGGTTTCTCTTTATCCCAATTTGATTAATAAGGGATATTATCATGAATTCTTCATGTCATTTCTAAACCTCCAAGGAGGGTAACTCTCCTTGGTTAAAAATGGTATATAAATTAACCACATTAATTCCTTGAACTAGTGATGCCATATCAATTGAACTTGTATTAGGAGGAATCATAACTTGTTGCAAGGTTGTTTGAATAATACTATGGTAATTTGGTGAAGCTTGACTAAGATACCATAGGGATATCTTAGCATGTGTATTCTTAATTGTTTTAACAAGATTTTAATCCTTTCGACTATTCAAAGGTAAACAAGGAGTACTAGGAAAGATAGGTTGAGGTAAAGGTAATGAAATAGGAGTGGTTTTTTGTTGCCTATTGTTCCTTGTATTGTATGTGTGAGAAACAGTATTGTAACCTATTTTTTTTACAACATTATTATTGTCAAGTAAAGGCTTATTTTTAGGTGGTTCTAGGATGAGCATGGGTTTGTTTGGAAATTGAGGTTTTTGTGATAGTGGGAAAATGATAAGTTGAGGTGTGATTGCATTAACATCTCTATGTTTCGGTTTATCATGAAAATATTTAGAGGATGAACCTTGCGAGATGAAATCATGAAGGGCTTCACCTAACATATCAAAGTCATCACTACTAAATGGCTTGAGGGATAGGCTAACTTGGAAAAAGAGATTTGACATAATCAAATAACTATGTTTTCTCCAAGGGTCTTGTTTGTTTGTTTTAATGTTTTTTGTTTTTGTTTTTCTTTTGTAATGATTGCAAAGAAGTAAACTAATGCATCTAATAATGAAATAATATTGGAAATAAAGGAAAAATGATGAAATATAATACTAATTTTAACAAAAATATACAAGAGCTGTTTTTCCCAATGTTGTAAAATATAACTAAATGAACAATAATTTCAATGCACAAGAAAACTAATTCAAGAAACTAATTCTCTAGACTGATAACTAAAATAGAAATGTAGATCAGAGACCAAAAACCACTTAGAAATTTTCTTGAAAATGTTTGTACAGGGACTCATTCTCCTTAGGGAAAATGGGTCCCAAACTAGGTTTTTTTGAATTTGAGTTTTGTACTTTTGAGTTGATCCTATGTGTTTGCTATTAATAATTCTCGGGCCTAATAACAAAAAAAAAAATGCAGATCAGAGACCAAAAACCACCTAGAAATTTTGTTGAAAATTTATGTACAGGGACTCATTCGCCCTAGGGAAAATGGGTCCCAGATTAGGTTTTTTCAAATTTGAGTTTTGTACTTTTGAGTTGATCCTATGTGTTTGTTATTGTTGGTCTATAATAGATAGTTTTGTAACAATTTTTCTAGAGTTTAGGCCTCTAAATGAAAGTTTGAGTAAGGTTGATGATGAACAATGTGACTAAATTTTATTTGCAAGATGAATCTAAATTATTCAATGATGATTTCAATGTTAATATTATGCAAAATAAACTCCGATCTAATACAATTTTTTTTTTTTAATGATTTTAAGAAATACAAACATGTAAATTTAATGTTAAAAAAAATGTTCACTAATGTGAGATTAAAGGAACCTAAATGTAATTCAAATAATGTGAACCTAATTCAATATATTACAAAACTAAATTTAGGGTTAAAAGGACTCCAATTTTTATAATTTTGTTGTACAAGGTCGGGTTCACCAAAATGAAATATAGAAAAATAGGGAGGTTTAGGGGTGTCCCAAAATAGAAAGGTTGATATAAAGAGGGGAAAGGGGTCCTATCTTTACTAAATTCATTAGGAAATTAGATCCACATAATGAAATGACAATCAACCCTTTGGTGAGCCAAATCAAGGTGCGAATCTACAAATTTCCTTTTTTTGTTAGGATAGGGGTCCAAGTCAAACAACACTTTGGGGAGAAAGATCTACAAAGTTCATTTAGGAGATTTAACATAAAAGAGAAGGAACCAACAATTTTTTTGGAGAATTTGAGGGTATGTGTAGGATCATGATGGGCCAAAAAATGGCAATATGTAAGCCATATGATGGCCCATGTGGCTAATGACTTTTTTTACACCCAGAATTGATTAAATGAAAAGGGTTTTTAGAGGAGATTCTCAGCTTTCCACCAATATAAATTATGCTTTACTTTGAGTTTAATAAATAATTATTATTCATTTTCTATTAGAATTACGAATAAAGTCTTGATTGAGAGGATGATTGAAAAACATCTATAACTTTCAAATGGTATCACCTTTTTTGAATCCGAAACATGTGTCACATTATATGCTTTGTATACTATAGGATTAAAAATTAAAAAAAATTAATTTCATGAATTTTTGACCAAGTTAAGGTGGTTAGACAGACGAGCTTTTGTATTTTTTAAAAGTTGTAATAAAAAATTCATAATTAATAATTTACTTGGAAACAAATTATAAAAAAATATGCATCACATCGGGACATCACTCCTCTACTTATATCTAAAAGCTTATAAAAAAATATTATCATTTCATTGTGCTTAGGGTGGTCAGACAGACACCTACTTCTTATGTTTACCCTGAAATTTAATACTACTGTATTGAAATTTCAAATTTTCACCAAATAGATTTTTTTTTTAAAATAAAGGTCTAGTATTTTAGAAACTACATTCAATTTTCTATAGATTCTTTTTTACATTTTTTTGAAATAATATAGATAACTTATTCAAATTTTTACGTCAATTTCTCTAAATCTGATTTTTTGTCTTTTTATTGCCACTTAAGGGCATATTTTTTCCATGATGATCCTGCACATACCCTTGAAGGTAATAAATACTTTGCACCGATCAAAATATATTGATTTTGTAACCCTAATAAGGACTCATTCACCTTATGGCGAATGAGTCTTGGTAGGATTCTCTAAAAAAATTTGAATAGGAGATTGAATCTTTAGACCTATAATTCCTTCATGTAACTGGATATCTCCATTGGCGGATATGGATCTATAAAAAATCTGCAAAAACAAATTTGTTTTTTGTTGGTGGATAGGGGTTTACCTCGTTCAAAACACAAGTTTGGTAATTAAATCTTGATGATAAATAGAAATATAAAACATGAAATATGTGTGAAATCCTAAGCTTATGTGATTCTAAGATTAATATTTTAAATAATTCCAAGAAACCCTACTCAAGTGTGTTAGAATAGGATCCTAAATGAACATGAACAATGATTAAGACCTACTTTAGGAGACCTCAAATCCCCTTAATAAGTCATAAATTTGAATATACCTCTCTTTAGGATGAAAATAGAATGATCATAGAATATTGAATCACTTAGTAAAAAATTCATTAGGTTAGGTTGAATCTCATAGTGCTTCTCCCAAAACCTAGAATCCATCATGATTTTCCATAGGCATCTATCATCAATTCTTCAATAATGCTTGATCTTTGATGAGAAAACAAGCTTGAAGACCTATCAAAAAAATATAATGTTGCTCCAAGACTTTAATTTTTCTTTCTTCTTTCTCTTGAATGAAAATTATTGATCTCATATGAATTTCTCTTCCTTGTCTAGTGAAAAAATGAATGTAAAACTTAGATTTATGGGCTTGATTCCTAATTTTCCAATTATGAGATCCCGAATGTTAACATGTGAAATTTGAATTTAAAACCTTAGAATTCCATCCAAAACATACCAAAATTTTATTTCAGTTCTCTTAATGACAACCCATTTTCCTTGTGGTGAATCGGTCTTGACCCAAATCATCAAGACTCCTAGAATGTCGAGGCATTAATTTAATCCCCAACATTTGTTCAATGTGGGTTGTGGTGTCAAAAATGAAATGAAATTAAGTTAAATAGGCCTTGGGATGCATTATAAATGAGTATTAGGGGCCTATTAATGGTATTTTAAAATAAATTAATGAATAGGTCACCAAAATAGGTCCAAATAAGTGTGAAACTGTAGTTTCTCCTAGAAAGGGGTACAATTTTCTACACTACAAAAAGTACAGTTAACATTTCAAAGAATCCAATGATGCATTTAAGGAAAAAGAGTATAAAATTAGGTATCACTTTGTAAGAGAGAAGGTTATGGATAATCAGGTGAAGCTTCAATATGTACCTAGAAAGGATTACATTGATGACATATTTAGTAAGGATCTTCCTAAGGATACTTTTGAGCATCTTCAGGAGAAGTTGGGGGTTTTTTCCCCCCTTTCTTGAACTATATGCATATGGAGTTGAATCATTCTAGTGGATCTATGAATTTATTTATTTTCTAGATTGATGTTGGTGGCTACCTCTTAGGGAGAGTAGGTAGTGTCATGTGTTGTCATTGTTGCAAAGTTGTTGATTTAGCTGGGTGTAATCCTAAGGGGGAGTATTCAAAGAAAGTATCTTGGTTCAATGTCAAAGTGGGAGAACAATATAATATATTTTATCCTTTTGTTTGATGTCAAAGGGGGAGAAAGAATCATGTGAAAAAGTTTATCTACATAGGGAGAAAATAAAGGAAATCATAAGAAAGTGTGTTAAGAGATGTTTTGTGTTTGATGTTTTTCCACATCATGTGTTGTCATCAATGACAAAGGGGGATATTGTTGCAAGTATGAAGGTGTTTTCATTGATTTCAACAAGTTGGTGTTGTCATTAATGTCAACTATGTGTTGACGAAGTTTGTTGCATGATGAAGATGCAGAGGATACTAAGAGAATTGATAAAATAAGGAAATAGGTTGTTACAGAGGTGTTCTATTTTTTCTTCACATTTTTTCTAGGTTGAAGATCTGAAATTTTGGTTTGGATATGTTACTTAGAGTTTTTCATAGTTTCTATATCTAGAATTTGAGCTTTTGGATCGTTGGTCAAAGAAATTTGCATTCACCAATATGTGAAATGGTTTTGCAATGTTGTACAAAGGTGTTTAGGAGAAATATATTTTCTCCACATTTCTTTGTATTTTTTTTTCAAGATTTCTAGTTTTGAAGGAATGTTAATGGTGTTATTCTCTTGTCTATGTCAAGAGGATTCATGGTTAAAGGCATATCAAAATAAGGTCTTTTGATTTACAGAGTATTGCAATATCTAGTAGTGTTGTCTAGATAAAAAATATGATTATAATTTTTAGGTGAGATTTGTTGTGAAGGAATTTGTTATTTTTTAGGATATTCTTGGATCATGTGTTCAAGTGATTTTTTTTGTCTCGAAGTTTTAGATTGATTTAAGGGAGCATGTACTTAAAATTTAATGTGTTTTCATGGGTAACAATTGACCTAGTGTTTACACTACATTCAAATATGTTCAAGTATTAATGAAGGAATATCATGGTGTGTGAGGTTTACTTTGGGTCTGAGTTAAGTGTTGTTTTAGTGCACTTTCATTCCTATCCACTACAAGAATTTTTAGTGCCAAACTAATTTGAAATTGCAAAGTGTGGAGCATGTTTTGTCGACCTTGGAGAATTTTTTTAAGGTTGAGAATGGTATAAGTATGAGTTGAGGTGTTGAATATTGTCAAGATAGAAAGAATAACTTGGGTGTGTGATGCAAATTTCTGAAGAGTAGAGTACGAGTTTCAAAATAGTAGTGCAAAAGTCAAAGTGTTGGAATTTTGAAGGTAATGAGTTGAAGGTGTCTGCAATATTTCAAACAAGGCTATGAAAGTGTTGGATCATTTGGGGTGGATTCCTTTTTGCATTGAGAATTTTTTCTCTATGTAACATTTCTCTTCTATATTCTTTGTTTCTTTCTATGGCAGTGTTCCCTGGCTGTGAGCCTTTTTAGATAGTGTGTCCTATTCTAGCAATGAGACCTTGTATCAATTTTTCAATTACTTATATTGTGAGCTAATCCTCACCATGATTTTTCCATTAGGATTTCCCTATAAATCTAGTGTTCTCTTGTGTATGGTGTTGTTATTTTATTTTGTGTTATTTGCATTTCATTATTAATCAATTTAATAAAATAAGGGCTTAATGAATTTTTGTGGATCTGATTACTATTGAGGGTTTTAATTTTTTAATCTTCTACAACTAATTCATCCCCCCTCTCAGTTATCTTGCTCATTCAACAGATCAACACTTATAAAAAATATTTAATCTTCCTTCCCATACCAACAATGATTCTTCTTCTTTACAAACTATTCACTCACCTCATTTGAACATAACTAATAACATGCCCTTTGATTTGGAGACAAAATATGGCCATGGTTTTAAAATTATTTCCAAACATGATTGTAATAAAAATAATTTAGAAAATAATGAAAAAAGAATTAAGATTATTGTACATATCACATCACAATTTTCTATAAAAGGAATATGCTACCAATATCATCTTCCTCTGCCCTTGTATAAAACATTCATTTCAGGTTCTATCCCATCATCAAAATATTATTTACATTAACCAGGGTTACTTCTTGCTCCACACCGTTTATCCAAGATAGAAAAAATGCTATGGAAATTTCTTGATATTGGTCTAATCACCCTTTTGCCTCCATGTGAAATAAAATTTAATAAACAAACCAAAAAAAAATCATATTTATGTGCATATCATAAGGTGTATAGGAATTATATTGATGATTGCCATGATTTAAAGAGAGAAATACAAAACTTGTTTCAATAATATACCATCATTAAAGAACCTATTGAAATATCACTAAAACTAAAAGATTTACCACTATATTGATCCTCATATGACAATAAATTAGTTAAAATTTAGTTTCTTCTTAATATGTGGAATTTGCACCTCCATGTGTTTTCTCATTGCCATTCATGGCAGTACAATCTTATGTGCAACCTATTGCCTCAATTTTTGATAATTTCTTTTGATTAATCCTTTTCAAAAGTTTGAAAAGTTTAAATTTTTTTGTCAGGTTCCAATGAGGTTCTTAGAACCTTGTCGGGTTTTGATAAGGTTGTCCTAACCTAGTGCCAATCCAATGCCACTTTATTTCTTGTCTTATTTTTTATGTTTCATCCTTTTACCTAAGTTTCCAGAACCTTGTCAATTTTCCCAATGAGATTTTCATAGCCAAATTTGAAGCCAATGTAAAATGGAGAATTTAATCTTGTCATGTCTGAAGTTTCATAAAAGCTCATAAAAAATACATGGAAGGATTTTGAGAAGGAAAACTAGTAGAAATGATTTTAAAAATTTCTTATGGGTTTTAAAACTATTTGTTGAACACTTTTGGAGACTAAGAGGTGGAGAGGTAAATTAGTCTACACAAAACTTAACCCCTTCCAAAACTTGGAGCACTTAGCACAACTCAAAACCCTTTATTAGATAAAGATAAAACTTTAAGAAGACTAGTAGCATAAAAGAATATAGAAATTTGAATCTTTAACACCTTAAAAAAATTTACCAATGAAATAGATAGAATTAATCAAATCAGAAGTAAAGAGAAAGAGATAAAAAACACACACATGCAAAAGGAAACATCAGATTTATGTGGAAAAACCAACGAGGAAAAAACCACATTGAGAGTTAACTCACAATATAAGGCTCATTTCCTTAGAGAAAGATACAAAAGGGACTTCCAACACTAAAGTACCAACCAAATCTAGGAGCGAGATATAGGGGCCTGATGTGATTCACTATCTCATAGTAGGATATAAATGATTTATAAGAGAATTACAAATATTGCTAACACAACTCTCTATTTTGTGGCACGCATGGACTAATCTCCTAGGAAGCTGATAAAAAACATATGCTTATTTTATATGTACAGGTGGATTGCTAAGAATATTAAATAGTAAGTTGTCACATTGGTGAGTACGCTTAGCATCCTTTGGAAAAAAAGGTTTAAAGTTGAAAAAAAAAAGCACAATGAAGCATGTGTAAATAGTCATTTTCAAAAGACTATGCAAAGTAAGAAAATACTTTTTTCTTGGTATCAAACAAGCTTTCGCCTATTTATCTAGGCTACAATAGTTTTTTTTTTTCATCAATGTTAATATTATTTTTTTGCGAAGTTGTTTGATGCCTTTTACTGGTTCAAATTTGGAAATGGACTATCGCCCAAAGAATTTTAGAATGTGGTTTCCAGTGCAAAGATGGGAAGCTCTGATTTATGGTTAGATAGAATTTTTTTTTTTTCAAATAGTGTTTAAGTTTCGTTGTCCATGTGATTTTAGATGTCTTAAATGTGTCATTGGGAGTGAAGCTCTTTAGTCAAAAGCCAGAAGGTTGATTTTTCCTTCAAATATTCTCTCAATTTTCATTTCTAATCTAATGGACATGCTTCAATGTCTAGATTTAGTGACTATCATTGCAGCAAAAATGGTAAATGAGATTTTTGCAAAATGATGCTCTTCTTATCAGTTCTCAGAAGTATGTCTTCTCTAGGGGAGAAGTATATGTGGGTGGTATTTTCCCTCCACATTTCTTACACACAACAAATATTTTATAGATATTTATGATGCTCTCATGCAGTCATTAGAATTCTTTGATCCCAATAATTTAAATAGAGCCTTAACAAGATATAGCCATCATTTGGGTAGGGAAATATTTGAGGTTTTTAGAGAAAAATATCACTATACTTATTTTCTACTTCATCATAATTGTTATCATGCAGCTCCTTTTTTTTAGCATCAACCAAGAAAACTTCAAACAAACTCACAAGTTATATCACAAAACCCATTTCACAACATGTCTCAGCCAAAAAATCAAGGAGTAAGTTTAAGCAGGAGGGTTGACATGGTTGTTGTACCAAATATGAATATTGCTATAAATTCTTAGAATGTGTAAGAAGGAAATGAAGAAGAAGGTGACAATTTGATGGAAATCATGTAGATGGAGGAGTAAAATGATTGAAGTATTTTTTGAAAGTGTTGGTTTTCTAATTATTAAACAAAAAGTTGATCCTAGTTTTTTTTGACAAGATGCTGCTGAACTTTATAAAGATGCAAACACACTTTTTTGTTGATTAAAGAGTGTATGTAATGCCTTTTGACATAAATGAAATTTTTTAATTACCAAATATATAAGATTTAGAAGTCAAAATTAGAGGTTATTGTAAATATGTAAGCATTGCAAAAATGATCAATTTAATTGGTCATAGGTTAGTTTTCTTTTTTTCCTCATTTTACAAGCTATAATAAGAGGTTTTCTTCTTGGCTCTTTCCTACCAGTATACTCCTTGAACAAGGATTTGTTCAAAATATTTACTTTTTGATGTAGGAGCATCTAGTGGTGTAAGGGCAATCCTACATCACCCAAAAATATATTTTACTTTCATTTAGATTTTTTTAGATGTTGTTGCATTTTTGGATACCCTTTTCGTTGAAGAAGAATTCCCAACTTTTAGAACTGCTTTTCTGCTTTTTCTGCTCAACTACTATTTTTAGCAGGTATGAATTTGAAGGCGTGAGGAGACAGAAATTTAAGGGAAGCTTCCGGACAAAATAATAAACACTCTGGTGAAAGAATCAGGTGAAGATCATTCCCGGTTCAAAAGTTATTCAAGTTTTAGTTTCTGCTTTTTGTGCTACAAAATCTTCGGAGCTAATTTTGAGGGACTTAAAGGCTCCGGATGGGCCCAAAAATTGGTGGAAAATGAAGGTGGTTAGCCTTTAGGCCCCACTTTCCGAAAAGGTATTATCATTGAAGATATGATGGTTAGATCTTGAGTTAGGGCTTCCGGAAGTTTGTGCATAATTAGAATGTTGTTTTTGGCTCCAAACAGAGAATTGGGCTATTTATGGGGTAGTTTCTAATTTTTTTGGGGAGTTTTTGGGGAAATAAGATCGCATGCTGTGAATAGGGGAAGTTTTGTAGTTGCTTTATGTAATTTGCATGTATTGCAAAACTCGAGGATTTGAGATCCTCTGCATGTAAGAATTTCATTGCTTTGAATAATAATATTCTCTAGTCTTCTGTGTGATTTTTCTATGTCTCAGGTTGCACCCTCATCACTTATAATATAATTTAATATATAGTGGCATGCCACTTTTGTCTAAAAAAAAAACAAAACTCTATATTGATTGACGCACACGAGCTCAATTGAAATTTCCTTTCATAATATTTAGCACTATATCTACTGGATATTCAATATAGCTTACACACACACTTCTTTGGACTTGTAAACTTCTCTATCTTGTTGAATTTGAAATAATTTTGCATTTATATCCATCATAACACTTTAATTATTCAATTAGGCTATCCAAGACGAGAATAAATAATGAATTCAAATTGTCATCCACCAAAGCGTAATGTAGTTCTATCTTGAGGGTAGAGAGGAAAAAAATAAATCTTAACACTTCTTTCAATGTGATCCAAAATTATTTACATGCAAGTGCATTGTTGGAGTTGAGAAGATACAACACCACAGAAGCCCAAAAGATCTTTGCAAGAAAATAACCTGTTACAAGGAGAAACAAAGAGAAGCAACAAAGGAAATGTTCAAGAATGTGGAGCCATGAATTCACACAAAATGTAAAATGAATTAATGATACAAAAGATAGTTTTCAACTACATATAGATGAAAACCATAAAAAGGAAAACCCTAGGCTCGCACAATAATAATTAATAAAGTAATTAATTATTATGAACCTAATGTTAGCTTAAGTGAAAAGGAGGTAAAAGGGAACTTTACGTAATTAAACAAATATTGTTTAATTAATAAAGTAAATACCCAATTACTCTAACACCCCCCCTTAAGATAGACATAGGGAGAAACTAAAATGTAGAAGAAGCTACTGAAAGCAAAAGCAATGGGTCTCGGCAACAAGGCCATATCAGGAACCCATGTACAAAATCAGTGCAAACTAAATGAAATGGGGTAAAGGAGAAAACCCAGTGGGAACAAAACTCCTCCCCAAAATAGAATGCAAGGAAGGAATGCAATGCACTAATGAAAGAAGGATAGGAGGTGGATAACATGACACCCCCCATAGACAACTTCTATCATATAAGTACATGTACAATGGTCTCCATAGGAGAGATAGAAAGAGAGAAGAAGGCCCCCCCACAATGAAGAAACTCCTGTCACAATGGTAGATGCCTGATGTAGAATCCAAAAAGAGATCCTGAAGCTGCAAATGATATTCCTCCCCTTGGGAAGAAACGGATCCATGGACCTGTATCGAAGAAACCATGTGAAGAATGATGAACCAATCTGTCTCAAGATGTGTGCCATGATAGGATGCTGAAGAGTCTCACTGTCTGAACTGAAACAAATAATGTCAAATCCAAACTAATGTGGATAATACTGAAATGCAACCTCTGAATGCATGGATAATGGTGGGCAAACAGTGATAACTTGACTATCAAGGTAGAGGAGATGAATGTCCTTAAAATAATCCTCCAAATTTGCAATATAGGACTCAACAAACAAGAAAGATATGTCTGCAACATAAGAGTCCAAAGTAGCTATGTCTGGAAGATGTATGATTCCCTCCTGCACTGAATCAAGAACAACAAGAGATGTTGATGAATTCTCAGTCTGAAGAGTAGGAACTATGAGAGAAACCTCTGATCCATTGGAATAAGTAAAGGTGTCTAAATACTCAAGCTCCTCTAAAGTATCATGATCAAATGGTGTATTCTCTCACCAAGCAATGGGTATGAGACAATCTGAAGTAGGATCCTCTGGGAATGGAGATAGAATAGGGTCTCCATAGATCTCCCAAAGATGTGTCGAAAGTGGGTGAGGACAATCAATGTCCGATATAACCAACACAGTGTCATGATCAACACTAGACAATATAACTCCTGCAATGTGATTTCTAATAATATCCCATGCTAATCTACCCTCTAAATTTGCTGGTTCAGGTATGAGATTATACAAATAAGGCAAAATATTAAGCCACCTACAATGTGTTAGTATACCCTTTGCCCATGATTCATAATTACCCCATTCCAGAAGAACAACTGAAGGGTGAGTAGAAAAACTCATGATAACTCTTCAAATGAAAAATTTAGAGACTAATGATCTCAACAATGATAAAACATATCAAGATAACCCATCCAATGCAAACAAACTCCATGTAGGAGCCAAGATGACCAAGTAATTGAGCAAAGTGTAGAAACACACAAAGCTGAATAAAAAATAATTGGTAAATATTCTGGTAAAATAGACTATAAATCTAGAAAGAGCACTGTAATACCTTTCCAATGCCTATTCGTTTGTGCAAAACAGAGTTTGGACGCAAAAGATATGCCCCTTGGAGTGAGAAAACCAAGTTCTGACTTTGACTGGCAAAAAGGACTGCAAAACTAAAAAATCAAGAAAATTTACCAATACCACTGGAATGGTGCTGGAACCAGCTTTCCGATGATATCTTGTTTTTGAAAATCCGAGAAAAAATGCCGATTCTACGCCCGATTTAGTGCAAGCTGCTCCAATGTGAAGAAAAAAAAATTGTTCACAACCCTCAAGGGCTAAAGTCTTCGGCCCCTGGTCATGTGGATGACTAGGGGGTTGGTGGCTGTAGGCCCACGGTCACCCATGTGACCAGGCAGTGGGGGTTAGAAGCCCGCGGGGGTTGGCAGGGGCGAGCTCGTCGATGGACTCGGCTTGGCGGGCTCGGTGTCGGCGGAGTCGACAGGGAGCCAGGGTGAGCTGAGCATGGATGGAGTCGGCAGAGCCAGGCGGTGTCGGCGCAGTGGAGCTCAGCAGAGTGGGGTTGGCCGAGGCAAGCGAAGCACGATGAGCTGGGCGGGTGTCGGTGGGGCTAGCTTGGCGAGCTGGGCGCGACAGAGACGGCGGAGGAGCAGCTCAGTGGCGGCCGAATTGGTGGCTGGTGGCCGCTTGGCGGCACGGTGGTGGCCACCGAGCGGCGGGAAAAAAATGCACGGGCCGCACAAAAAAAAAATCAAAAACCTTAGTTTTTTATTTTTTTAAAATTTTTTTGCGTTTTTTTCTGAGGGGGTCGTACGACCAAACCCTAAAATGTTTTTTGCAACCCTAGTTGACTGTGGCCAAAAATGATGATTTGACAGTCATTTTAGGGGTTTTTGGGTGCTACGAATCCAATGGCACTGTCCATTTGAGCCCAAAATGAACCTAAAAATAGGAGTATGCTGAATCCACCCAAAAAAAACCTTAGAACCCTAGAGTTGCTTCCAATGCAAAATCTCAAAACAAGAACAAGCAGCTGCAAATTTGAAGCTCTGATACCATGTTGGAGTTGAGAAGATACAACACCATAGAAGCCCAAAAGATATTTGCAAGCAAATAACCTATTACAAGGAGAAACAAAGAGAAGCAACAAAGGAAATGCTCAAGAATGTGGAGCCATGAATTGATACAAAATGTAAAATGAATTAATGATACAAAAGATAGTTTTCAACTACATATAGATGAAAACCCTAAAAAGGAAAACCCTAGGCTTGCACAATAATAATTAATAAAGTAATTAATTATTATGCACCTAATGTTAGCTTAAGTGAAAAAGAGGTAAAAGGGAACTTTATGTAATTAAACAAATATTGTTTAATTAATAAAGTAAATACCCAATTACTCTAACACACATCAATGTAACTCAACATCAATAAAATGTGTGGATGAAATATTGAAGCACATAATTAGTTGGTCTATAAACACTCTTTCACTTGAAGTTACTTGATGTGGTCCTAAGTAGGATAGGTCAGGACCCAAATCTATCATGACACATGTTTAATTGCTTGCACATGAGCCAAGCAAAGGAACAACCCCTGTTGGCTCGATATCCACAAATAACCTAGAAAGACAACTCAAGACCCAATGCAACACCACAATGACCAATTAGAAACATGAAAATCACATAGGGGTGTTCCTTGAAAATTAAATATCACTTCCATATTCCTTTTTCATACTAGCATGCCATCAAAAACCACCTTAGACTGAATAGGTACATAAAATTTGTTCTATAAACACCATAAACATAACTGGATGATGTAACATTTGTAGGAAAACTTGTAGGCCACTTTAGCATATGAAATTGGAACTATGACATTGCAAAATTTATGTTAGCACATTCAGCAAGCTGTAGGAGCAAAGACATCAATGTTGATCATTTATCACACTAGTCTAGACAACTAGCAACACTACCAACCTTTTGCAATTCAAAGGAACCTCCTTGGAAATAGAGGTGATCTGAAAAGATAAGAGTATAACATACATATAACACTAAAATATACTGAAAATACTTGATAATAATATGCCACTTCAAGGGGGAAACCTCCTAACCCACTTCGAGGGGGATACCTCCAATAGTATTCAATAAGAAAAATACTCAACATGATAAAATAAGAGTCACAACCTCCTATATATACCTATTTATGCCTAGGATATCACCTAGGCCGACTTAGATAACCCTATATAAGTCTAAGGCCGACCTAAACAACCAAATAACAATATAATATTGATAACATGACTTAATTAAGAGTTAAGGTAGCCACATGTTGACTACTCATAACCCAATACACACTATAGGGTAAGAGCATAACAAAATATATATTATCATGAACATCAAGAGAGATGATGCAAGTCAAGAAAGGTGGGCCTTATCAAGCTAACTGATCTTGCAACCATTACTCAAAACAAGAGGAAATTAAAAATGACAACAAGTATCACTAAATAAAATTATTATTGCATTCACAGTTTTTTATTACAATTCATCAAAACATTACATTTACATGTCAATATGCCCCCTTACAAGAACCTACTACACAATTCACACATTCCCAATTTAATCTCGTCAATTTCTCCCCGACCTCTTTTCTCCATGAACCCTTTGTTATGCATTTTTCCCATTCTAAATCCCACCTTCGACGTTACAAATTTTTACCTCCTAACCTTTGTAATTCGCATCAGATTCAAATTTATTTTACCATTTCCCTTTCGGTATCCACTTCAAATTTGTACCCTTGACCTAATTGTAGATCTATAGTTTTCAAGTCTCCTACAGAACCACCATACCCTTTCCATAATGGTTGTGGGGTAGCAGTTTCAATTGACCACAACCATCTCACAATACCATAACCATTCATAAAAATGATCACGAGGTTGTGATTTACGAATTCCCTCACACTACTATGAGCCTCCAGATGTTCCATCGTAGGGTAGCGGTAAGAGATGAAATGAACTAAATTTTCACCTATGGGAGTGTGGTAGAGACACATCCCTAACCAAAATGCAACTTTCTACAAAAGAAAATGAGAACAATTTTTTTTGGGTGATGAGGATTTCCCATACGCCCAGGATATTCCAGTATCAGACACTCCAAGTAAATGAAATTTTCCAAGAGAAAAAAACTCAAGAACATATTGGTGCTTTTGGGATAGGAATCCTAAACTTCACCAAGTCTGCAATATTGATCCATGAAGCTTCATCAGCTACACAGTCTTTCCATCTGACCAAATATTCCTAATACTCCTTCCTCCTGGTCTTCTTTGTAGTGCGTGAATCAACAATCATATCCAACTCTTCCATTTTCTTCTCAATCAATTGAAGTGACCCATACGGTGCATCTTATTAATGTGAGCAACCAACGCCTTCATTTTCATGATACTCATATAGATTTACAACATTGAATATTGGTGAAATATCCACTCCATTTGGAAGTTCAATATCATATGCATTTGATGAAAACTTTCGTAAGATCCTGCAGGGACCTATCTTCTTCCACTTCAATTTATTATATGTTCTTGATGGGAACCTTTCCTTTCTCAAATGTGCCATTACTAGATCATCAACCTAGAATTCTTGTACTCTTCAGTGTACATTAACATCCTCCTTATATTTCTTGGCACTTTTCTCCAAACTTTCTTTTACCTCATCCAATTCTTGAATATACGCAACAAAATATTCAACAACAACACTCCTCCTCAAGTCTATACTATCTCTTAATTCATCTCCTCCCCTTGGGTTGTATCCATACACAACCGCAAATGGAATCGTTCCTGCTCTTATATTAATGGAATTATTGTAGAAAAAATCTACTTGTGGAAACATCAAATCCCATTAACTAGGCTTATCACTTGTTTTGTTGAAAAATGGATCTTCTATTGTTTTGGACATAGAACATCACTTTTCTCCAACTAGCATTCAAGGATTCTCTAGAGATCTCAACCCCAGAGTGTAATGAAGGTAAAATATTTGATAAGGGACTATCCTAGGGTATGAATTATATTAAAAGAGGGGTTCACCATCAAGTAAGAACTTGGAAAGACTATGAAATACATGATGAAATGTGAAACCCTAGTTTGATGCAATGCTAATTTACTAAATGACCTATAAATTTAAATGAAACAAAATAGAAAGTTGTAAAATTGAAAGTGTGTTCCTGGAAACTTGTTGGAGATAGAATGGAGATCTGAGATCCTAAAAATGTTGATTTTAAACCTACTAGGACTCATTTTCCATTATGGGTGAATTTTTCCCAAATCTGGGTCTTTGCATAGGATCAATTTTCAGCCAAATGGGTATCCAAATTGGCAAAGATCTCCAAAAAAACCTATAGTGGGACTCATTTTCCACTCTTGGAAAATTCATCTAGTTTGGATTTTCTGGAAACCCAAAGTTTGGATTTTCTCTTCCTAGTCTACTTAATCTGGTCGTGTAGGTTCTCAGATCCAAAACCCTGATTTTCGAGGTTGTGACTTTTTGTGGATATTTTGACCTTTCAAATAGGGAGTCAATTCCAACAATATTGAAATCTAATCTTCAATGATATTCAAGTCTTCAAAGCACCTAGATCTACAATTACAAAAAGAAAGAGAGAAACAGTGTTGATTGTTAAGGAATAGGGATTTGCCTTGGTCAAACCCCTTGTAGGTAATTAAACCAAATGATGAAAAAATGAAACAAGGACATTAAACATAGGATATGAAACATGAACTATGATACCCTGGATTATGATGTCTTGTAAATCTTCAACTTAACAAGAAATGGCCATGAAGGATGTAGATCTTGATCTTTGACAATAAGAATAGAACAATTATTAGTATGAGATATTCAATGATACATCACAACACTACCTCACTAACATGCTTGATGCTTGATATGCTTGACATGATGATACATATTGAATTTCTACAACAATTGATGAAGAAATATTCCCTTGAATGTCTTATAAATGATCTTATGAAGTCTTGAAATACCCAACCTTTGAGTGATTGACTTGATAATATGAATAAATGATGTTTCTTGGATTTCTTAGGTGAGATAAAAAATTTTAAAGATTTTTTATATAGGAAATCCATCTAATAACTCGTCTATTTGATCCCAAAGGCCGACATAGGATGAATTTGAATTATAAACCCACTTTACATGCTCAAATCCTTAAAAATAGGACAAATGGGACCCATTCACCATCCTAAGTGAATTAGTCCCACCTGGATGGGACTCATTCACCCATTGTGGAAAATGGGTCCCACAGGGGGTATTTTTCATGCTAAAGTGTTGGGGAATGAATAATTTACGCTTTTATGTTGATATTATCAGATTTTAAATAAAAATATGACTTGGGATGCACAATATGGGGTCATAGGGGCCTACTAATGATGATATAAAGGTTATAAATGCAAGGGGGTCCAAAATCCAATGTGAACATGTAGATACATACACTTTACGACATTAAATTAAGGAAAATTTAGGTCTACTTAGCTTAGAAGGGCCCTAAATCCCATGTGAATGTGTAAAATACATTACAACACTAGATTAGGTCCACTTTAGTTTAAAAGCATCCTAAATTCAATGTGAAGATGTAAATAAATACATTTTACAACATTAAATTAGGACAAAGATTGGTTTATTTAGCTTAGATTGGTGCAAAACCTAAAGTGGATGTGTAAAACTCATCACAACACTAGATCTTGAGGCAATATCAATCCCTATTTTTCATTAAACATTCCCAAATCAAGCATGACAATGGATTAATTTTTTTGGTGGTCACATTTAGCCCCCACTTTAGTGAGAGGATTAACTTGCTTCAAACTCACCCTAAATTAGACATTCAAGAGGGGTCTAATCATACCAATGTGGACAATCTATGAAAACGAAGATCAAGGAAGTGGTCAAGTACCCAAGATCCAAGATCCCATGTCAAACCAAAATAATCACAAAAGGACACACACAAGATGTATGATATGCAACATCAAGATACAAAACACATGCAATATCAATAAAATAAAGAAAAAAAGTAAAGATATAAATTACGTGGATTAAGCGTCAACCGTTTATCCAACATATGTGGATCAGATCTAGGTTGTTTGTCCAAAAACGGATGCTCACTCTAGGGCGATAGAACTATTGGTTGTCCATTGGGTGAGAATTCAAAAAAGGTGAGAAACATATACTCATGGCTAGTATTCACTCACACACACACAAGTGGCTATGGGGAAAGTCATGCCTTGGATTGGGCTTCCTACTCAAACCATACCAAAGTTATAACTCTTGATAGATTTAATAGGGTGCTACACAAAAATGATATTCGAGCTTCATGAGACAAGCAAAATTTTGTATGCTTGGAGCTCATGAACAAACAAGATGGCTCCACAGGCATACAAAATGCATTATGCAAGGTGGCCATATAATAAATGTTGTAAATGTGAAATAGTGTAAGGAATGTTCAAAGGTATTTTTCGTAGTTCCTGCGAGGTCTCTTCTCAAGGAACATTGTGCTTAATTTTTCCAAGAGAGAATAAGTCAAATAAATATCATAGGAAATCAAATCCAATGATAATGCCAAGAAAAAGACACATCCCAAGAAAAAATAAAATTGCACAATGAAATAATAGTGTCGATGTATGCCACCACTTTAAAGCAGTTGCTAACACCATTACAATGAGAAATTTCTTTAAAGTAAAAGACATGAGAGATTACTCAAAAAACCCTATGTCAAGTCATATTTTTTTGAATTGAACTACATCATGAATGAGTATGTGACATGTGAGCCAACTTAAGGCATGTTTTCCATATCCAAAGCTTGCTCTTATATGCACATGACAGGTGATCAACTAGCCAAAAGAGACAATGAAAATTGACATACAAGGACAAGGCTATCTAACCCATTTCCCCCACTTAGTGTAGGACAAGGATGAGCCAAATAGGATGAGAGTAAGTACCGGTTAGAGGAGTTAGGTTCTTCAACACAAGGAAGAGCACCACACTCCTTGAGATGTTGAATTAGATTACTCAAAGCCTTACATTCATTAGTGGCATGACCATGAACTCAATGATATGCAAAAAATGAATTCTTCTAGTAGAATTTATTTCATGTTCTTAGAGGGAGGGATATCAAATGATCTTGGATTAGTCTTTCCAAGATACTCTCTTGATCAAAAGTAGAGGATGTTTCATTATTTTGCAACAAAGATATCTCTTGCTTAGTATTAGTTTTCCTACATACATGCAAGACTCTTTAGATTGTTAGATTTTGTTCCATCCTTTAAAGGAGGATGCAAAATCTAAAAAATTCAAATCATTATAATTTTGTGAGATGACATTGATATTAAGTGAATATTTATTTGTTTCTTCCAAATGATAACAATGAAGACCACTAGTTTCTATCAATTTAGGATGCACCACTGTTAAGGTTGGCTTAGAGGAATCTTTTGTTAGAGTGTTGATATTAAGTGAAGGTTTTTTTGATGGGTCGATTTTTATGAAAGAACAATAACCAAGAACACAAGTTTTTTCTTGTGTGTTAGGCTCTATAGGGTTACACATACCTTTTTATCTAGCACCACATCCTTTTCCAATGTACCCAAGTTGTTTGATAAGTTCATAACCTTTTCCATAAATCTTTTTAATTACTTTTGGATTCGATGGTTGTTCATGGTTGAGCTTGTAATATTTTTACATGTAATATATTGTCTGTTGTTCTAAATTGGTTGAGGTGGATGATTTCAAAAGGTCTTATAAATTTTGTGTTGACATTACTATTTTTTCTTTTCCCTCATTCAGAGTCTTTGTGTATGATCTTGTATTCTCCCATGAATTTAGGTGTGAATTCTAAGGAACCCCAATCATATTATAATATATTCATGAATTCCTTAATGTGTTTTTATTTGTCTTTCTATTGTGTTGGTTCCATTTGTGTAGTTGGTGTTAATGTTTCCAAAGTATTTTCCTTGCCTTTCTCAATATTTAAACAACTATTTGGGCTAGGGTCTACTTGGAGTATGTACACTTTGTTTTTGTCGAAATACTTCATTATATGATAAAGAGTGGAAGGATCCCCATTCATTGCATGAATCCATTATTTTTATAAAAGAATATTATATGAAAGACCATGAGGCATAACATGGATTGGTGTTTTTAATGTGGGCTTTCAAGTTGTAATAGGTAAACTGATCACACCATGTGATTTTTTTCTTATATTGTCAAATCTTGTAATAGATAAATCATCAGGTTGAATGTTTGATTTATCAATGCCAAGCCTATCCAAAAGTGTCAGACTACACACATTTGTGGAAGATTGTCATATATTGTCATTAATGTCACCATGTTTGTCTAGTACTGGATACCAGTGTGAAGATCATGCTTATCTCATCTGGTATTTGATCTGGTATATCTAGTATGTTGGTACAAATATCTCCTCTAGTAATATGTATGATTCGAGGTTTTGGAAAAAGGATTATAATGGTTGGAAGTGCGTATACATGATATTCTTATGATCAGTTTTGGCAATGATTCTTGAAATTGCATTTTGGTATTAAGTTAATCTTGGCCGACATGATATTGCATAACATAGTAAAATTACTTTTGATATAAAGACCGACAAGTTATCATCTTGGAAATATTTTTTCATTTATTAGGCCAACCTAATCAATGCATAGAGTTATATAGGGTATATATAGAAGATAATTAGAAGATGAGAAGAGGAATGAGATATAGAAATGATTAAGCAAAGTGATGGAACTTTAAATTCTTCCCTACAAGTTCCATTTGATCTTGCCTTTTTTCTATGGTTCTTCATGGTTTTTTTTCTATAAATTGGTTTGAGAAAGTCTAGGGTTTGGGTTTTAAATTTGTTTCCAAGTATTTGTGTAAAACTTTACTTTCATATCTTATACCTTGTCTTGGATCTATTTGGTCGTTACTTTTGGGGGGTTTTAAAATAACTTGAGTCCCATTGTTCCATCTAGGTCTGGTCCCCTTTTGATCTATTGTTATATTTTACTTTGCTAGACTTAAATTTTTCCTAAGTCTAGGATGGCCCTACACTCCCATGTTAAAACAACTTCATCTCATGGTTTACCATCGACCTAGTCATGTCCCCTCTTTTCTTAATAAATGTTTTATATTTTCTAGAGGGATGAATTTTCATGGCCATTGATGAGTGGTTTTTTTTATCTTGATCATTCCTTACCATCCCGTGATGACCCCACCACATGGTTTTGACTGATCGTGATATCACAAGTGGGTGCCACTTATCACATCTAGTGAATCTGAAGGAAAATTAGGATTTCTTTAACATATTAAGTAGGCTTTGATACATTAACTAGCGGGTTACTAAAGTAGGTATAAACATACATGCTTCAAATGAGAAGAGATGTTTTAATCTTAGTAGAAAAGGTGCTTGACGTTTAAGATCAGAGTTGGCAACTGTTTGAATGAGCAGGATCATTGATGCTTGAGATCTACGATTGTCTACTATCATGTGATCATAAGTTGTAGGGTGATTCATCCAAGATGAAGATTAATGGGTAATATTAAAACTTGCATCAAATATGATTGGAGTTATTGGTGAAGCATGCAAGAAAGATTTAATGGTGGATGGGACAAATTCTAGCATGATTTGATCAAATAAAATGACTATTCTCCTATTTTATTGTCACACAAAGCATTCAAGAAATTTCTCATAACAGTTTTAAAGCCGAGGAAGAATTCATGAGTTTTTGTAGTGAAGAATTAGGATTTATGTGAGTACAAATCCATAAGTAAATTTTTGCATCTCCTGGTAAAAATTTGGTCTAAATTTAGGGGAATTTACTGTGTGATTTCTGGGAAATTTGTTGAAAATAATTTTAGGGTTATAAGTTAGTTGAAATTTGTCGAAAATTGAAAATTTATTTTTATTTTTAATTTTTCATTCTCGAAAAACCCTATTTTGTTTAAGGTCTGTAATACAAGAATGCCCTAGTTTACTCAGGATGGCACTGTCAAAGCATCATTTCAACCAAATTGATTACTTGAAAAGAAACCTATATGATGATTTCCTAGATCAATTGTCATTTTTGACGGATGATAGAAGAAAGGGATATGTCCTAATGCAAGGAAAAAACCTTGGGGAGGGTTTAGTGTATAATTTTTTTAACATAGCTGATGCTAGGGTGTGACTTAAGGGTTTGGACAAACAAATATGCCCCATCCTTTTTCAAATGGCTAGATTTATGACATGGGGAAATTGGTGGTTCCAAATGTGTTTCCTGATGTGGATTTTTTTAGGGTCATGGTTGCAAGATGTGATCCTATCACACAGGTGGTCATAGAAAATGAAGGAGGGGTTCTATTGAATATTAATAGAGAGGAATTCCAACAAATCTTTGATTTGAGTTAGCCCAGTGAATTCTTAATCCCTATCGAGCTTGAAGAGGTGAAATAGGAATATGGGAAGATTGAACGCATTTTTAGAGCTAAGATGCTTCCACCCCATTTGGACAAGGTAGGAGGTTCAAGAGTTCATATCAACCCTAGTGATCGGGAGCCTTTCAGATTGGATTGTTTTTCCAAACACTTTCTGGCTACTTTCTATTCTCTATGCCAAATATTGGGTTTTAGCCCTAACACTATGATACCAATAGCATTCATGTTTATGGGGGTGTAGATACATCACCCAAATTCTCTGCGGTCTATAATTTTTCCTCTTTCCTAGATGAGAAAATACATGAAGGGTTAGTGAAACTGCAACAAAATGATACAAGGACCACTTTTTACTGGTATTTTATTCTTATGCACATGTTTTTGTTCAAGAATGTTGAGTTCTTCTTTAAGAAAATGATATTGAATGGATTTATCAATGAAGAAAGGTTACCAATACAATTTTGGGTTGTTGACCTTTCATATAATAGAGAGTGCCAGCTATGTACAGTTCGACAACTACTTTGTATCAAGGTTGTGAGAAAGATTGATAGTGAATTTACCCAGGGTTCTTGTGGAATTTCATGAATTTATTAGGCCCAAAGAGAGGAGGCTTGATTTGAAGATCTTCCACAATTGGGGTGATATTATCCCATATCCAATCATCATTGTTTTGAGAGTGTATGGTTTTCAGGGGACCCCACACATCCTACCATATAATATGCCACCAAGGATCGGATTTGCTGAGGTCATGTGGTAGATTGGCTTCATTCATGAGGATAACCTCACTGGAAAGGGTAAAGGTACTTTCTACCCTAATTATATAATTGTTTCTGATTTTTTTACTACAAAAGGAGGCTGGGTGCATTTTATAATTTTCTTTGATTTGTACAATTTAATTTTTGGTCCTAGGAGGTAGTGTGACCTTGAGGGTTTCTTCGCTCTATTCAGACAGAGAATAAAGGGTGCTAAATTTATTCACGAATTCAATTTTCTTGAGGACCTTATCAGAAATGAGTTTGATTTAAATAGGCAGGAGTTAAATAAAGAGAAATGGGTAGCCTATGATAAGTTGTTGGCTATTGTACATAATATGGATCCAAAATATGATCCATTGATGGAATTCAATCCTTTCCATAAGAAGATTATTTTTTTCATGGGGAATTTCAAGGAAATCATGGGCATTCTAATGACAAAGAAAATCAATCAAGAGTTGGATTTGGGTAGATAGGAACAAGCTACAGGGCCATTGGAAGAAAGGCTTACTTACCAACCTCTAGAAGATGAGCCCATTTACAAGAGGGTAAGGGATGACAACAGTGATGAAGAATAGAGAGATAGAAAAGGAAAATAGGTAATGGAACTGCATGAACCATCAAGCTCACATCTCAAAACACCAGGCGCTATAAAAATAATTGATCTTGAGTCATCACCAAAAAGGAGTCCCTCACCACCACCATTATTGCCAACCCCCAAGAGGCAAAGGATTGAACAGTCCCAAGTAGACTTGATGGATGAAAATATTGTTACTGACCAAGATATGCAAATGGGAATACCATCCCCACCACAACTAGCTGAATTAATCTCATCAAACTTGGACATAAAGGGAAAGTGTGTACACGATGCAAGAATGGAAGCTTCCAATGAATTCTTGGGTGATGATTCTTTTGTGAAAACACCAACCTTTTTGCAACTGGTATGAAGGATGAATTTGTAGGAGTACCAGGAAAAGTGCAAGAAAAGAAGAGAACAGATGCCTGACATGTCAAATCAGGAAAACGATGATGAAGTGAAAGCTGAAGTAATGAATGAATTCAAAAAAATTACTCTAGAAGAAGGGAGAAAGTTGGTCAAGCAAGAAAGTGTCTTGATTTTACCTGAGTGGGATATTTATGATGTAGTGGATTTTAATGTTGTTTTGAAATCCAAACATGCCCTCCAGAATTCAGAAGAAGTTAGAGAAAAAATGCAAGATTCTTCTTTTAGTGAGGAATATGAAACCTTGGCAATATAGGCTTTGGCACCACAAGGAAGAAAGCCAAGCATAATTGATATTAACCCAAATTTGAGGGGAGGGTTAATAATAAAAGGAGCTTCAAAGACCTCAACAACAAAGACTACAAGTTTAACTGTGAATGTTGCCAAATTGGGACAAAAGACTACAAAAAGAGAGGAAGCTGAAAAAAGGAATTTAATGGAAAAATATAATTTTATGATTGGGGAGTATAATAAGGTTTAGCAAAGGAATATTGAGCTACAAACGGAATTGGAAAGGTTAAAGTAAAGGTAGATTGGGGAAGTATCAATTGCTTTTGTGGTTAAATCATTGCCTTCCACATCAGGGTCATCACTTCTTGTTTCCCCCATTGTTTCAACACCAGGATCTCCCAGTCAAACTCCTTCCCTTAGTCCCAAATTAGAACCAATTGAGGAGGAGTTAGAGTGCTTTGTTGATCCAACAAAGAAATAGCTAATGTAGAAGATCACAAAGTTAGAGGACTCTTTGAAGGGTAATGAGGAGAGGGCGTTTGAAGACAAAAGGAAATTTTTACCACTATTTTACAATATTTGAATGAAAAGGTTGATGATAGATTGTTAAGTGTACATTATTCTTATTCTTTATTAGTAGGTGGAATAAATAATTCTGACAAGGATCAGGAAGTAGCAATACCATTGATTGAGAAGTGGATCCCTAGGGCCAATGCCTTGGATGTAATGTATAAGGCCTCAAGATTTGATGTCAATAATAGGCCACATTCATTGAGACTTACTCAAGTGTTGGTTAAATCATTCCAAGGCTTTCAAGCCTTACCAGATGACTTGATTAGGAAGATCAAGGATTTGGTGAAGAGTTTCGATGATTGGAGTGACACACTGCTACCTGATATAATTGATGAGTAGGGTAATATCAGGTCTCTTCAACAATGGAAGGATCAGGCTGATAGGGTCATTGATTCTCGAATTGCTTTAATTTTTGATGACTTGGATTCTGATTTATTAGTGAACCACATGGATAAAATAATCGGAACCGGTTCATTTCTTGATTCTTTTGAACATGAGGCAAACCAGGTGGTAGTTAAATATACACCCTATAGTGTCAAAGTAAATGAGGTAATCAGTTTTAATTGGATAGGTGATCAAGAATACCAATGATGGGTGGAAACATATTTAATTGAGGAGTAAAGGCGAGAGTAATCTTCTAATAGTTAATCAATTGACTGTTGCAGTTATAACAATTTCCCATTTATTTTTGTGGTAATTTAAGTGTGAAGTTCTTGAAGATTTGTTGTTGCATCAAACCATCCTCAACGGGAAAGATGGGAATGAACAAGAATATTCTTTGGGGGAGGTATCTATTGTAACTAATTTTTTGAAATGCCACAAAGCGACCCAAGTGGTTGGTGGCATGTGTGCTTTCTGGCTTGATGGTTGTTTTCTCCTTCATTTTTTATATGAAGGATTTCAAGGCCAAAAGTATGGGTTAGAAATTTAGAAGTTTTTGGTCGATTCTAGGTGAAGTTGTAGAGAAATTGTAAATTATGATAGTTATAGAAGAAATACAAACTAGGTTTTGAGTCATTTTGTTGTGGGTTTTGAATTCATGAAGATATAGTGTTTTATAATAGTATTGGCATTTGAATTAGATAGATACATTCGAGCTCATGTCTTTGCTATGTACAAGCATATTTGAATTTTGAATAAATTTACCAAGGGTTATTTTGTTCATCTCACTGTTATGGTGTTTGCAATTCTTATTTTAGCTTTAATTCAAGGAAATAATTAAAATGATTAAATGAGATTATAGGCTGATATGTTCTATAGAAGGATTTGATAAGTAGTATTGTGTTAGGGTACATATTGGTGATATTATAAGGCAATTTTATCATATATCTTATATTCTATGAGTTGAATCTGTTATAAACTCTTAGGTATTTGTGAATTTGACTCCTCCAATGGAAATAAGGCACTGATCTAAGTTGCATCTGTTTGTGAGATTCTATATTTTTTTGTGTTCACCTGGTGCTTGATATGAATTGAGAATTAATAAATATATTTTACTTTGAAGTATTGATGTCATTTTCTCATGCTCGAAATGGTTGATATTATTGATGAAAAACCAATTCTACTCAGTTTTATCTTGTTTTGTTGAGCTAATGAGTGAGGTTATATGTTATTGTTAATGTTGTTTATAATAATGGTGTAGAGGTTGTAAACACATTAAGGGATCATGCTCCCAGGTCTTGCAAAGCCCAAAGTGTAGGATTCCTTTAAAATCCTTGTCAATTGGTCTAGGTCCTTCGAGCTGCCCTTGATTGGAACTAGAAATTCCATAGGTAGATTAGAAGATCAACTTGGTTATAGGAAAATAAACTAGCACAAAGAAGTGATGAAGAGCAGTTAATGTGAATGCAAAGAGAATAATTATATGTATGAGTGAAGTGTCCGAATAGTAGTTCAAGATCAAAAAATACTCTGAGCATCAAAGGAACTGAACCTGCACATGTGGTGTATCTTTCTCAGTTCAACTCTTGGCGATTAGCAATTTTATGGTTACTTTTTTTGTAGGCAGTGAGCATACAATTTGGAGAATAAGTCCTTGTAAGTAGTGAGCCTCTTATTACCAATTTTGATATAAATTTATGTATTGTGAGTTAATCCTCATCATGGTTTTTCCCTTATTGGGGTTTCCACATAAAATATGGTGTTCATGTGTTTTGAGACTTAATGTTAAACTATTACTTTAATTTTCTATGTGGTGCAATAAATTTTTAAGTGTTTGTTCAATGCGTTTGTGTGGATATTGATTCACCCCCCCTCTCAATATCTATTTTATTCAATAATTGGTATCAGAGCTTTGGCTCCTTTGGATAAGTTTAATAGCTTGAGGGAGATCTTGCAGATTGAAAAAATGGATAAAGAAGAGCTTCAGACTACCCTTGAAGATCTTGACAAGGTTGAAATTGAAAACAAAGACCCGAAGGAAAATATTGATGAAGCAAATGAGTGTATTTGAAAATTAAAAGAGTAGTTAAATAAATTCAAGGAAAAATGCAGAGAAGTGAGTGAGGAGTTGAAGCAAGCAAATGATGAGAATACCAGACTGAAGTTGAAGATAGATGGAAAGAAGAAAGTTGAATAATGTTTGAAAATAGTGATACAAAGCAAAGCTAGTGTCTATCATAGGATTGAACAAGAAGTGATGATTCTAAAGAGAAAAATTGAGAAAGAAAAACTTTGTGAAGAAGATTTCAACACAAGCTCCACGAAGCTTGATGAATTGATAGGAAGACAAAAAAATTCTAAACAAAAAAGTGGCTTAGGTAATGAAGCTAATGGAAAAATAAAAAATTCAAGTATAGTAAATAATTAGAAGACTCAAGAAAAAGGAAAAAATAAAGAAATTATGGAAGGAAACCACTTGTTAGACAACCAAATGCGCAAAGGTACTCATCATTCAATGGTGATTTTTTTTCATGTAAGAAGTTTGGTCATAAGGAAATTAAGTGTAGGAGTAGGTTGAATCAGTTTTTTGGTCCCTTCTCTAGACAATGTTATGCATGCAAAAATATAGGACATAAAGCTACTAAATGGAGATCTTTGGTTATTTGAGTGATGATGAATAAGCTCAATGGAAATAGGATGAGTTAGTCATTCAATGGTTATTGTTATAACCATAACACGTTTGTACATAAATAAAATAAATGCAAAAGGATAAATGGAAATCAGATAAGTTAGAGAAATATAGTTTTCTATTATTGCAAGGTGATGCAGAGGTGGTGGATCTCAAGAATTAGTTTGACACAACTTCTCTCAAATATGCCAACCAAGATATCAACCTCTACTTGAATCAACAGGGAAACTCAACTTCCCAATACATAATAGTTTAGACCATACATTATCAAAGGCTTGAAATGGACCTATGACCCTTCAACTTGACCAAACCAGACCAACACATCCAATTTTATTCTTGAGAACAACCATTTCCTTATCGCTTCCAAAACTAGGCCTCACATCCCTTATAGCCTATCCAACTAGGATATTCAAAGAAAGATTAAATTATAGGGAAGAAACCAAATCAAGGACACTAGTTTTAGGAACCTTACAGGACCTCAAAGCCCCACATCATGACAATAGAGGCTAAAGCCACAACATGCCAAAATGCAACACTACAAGGTAGGCCTAACTAGGCTACTCAACACAAGGAACTAGATACCTTGACACACCTCAATACCCCTTAGCCATAAAAAAGTTCCTATAACCTTATAAGACTCATTTCGCATGTTCCCAAGCATTGTCATTCGCAAAACTACTCACACAATGACAAAAATCAACCTTTTGCACAATTCTAGGCCTATCACATAGAGATGTTAGGCCTAGATCTTCAAATATCTTCCTGCAACCTGCATGCCATCCTATGAAACCTTTGTTAAAAAAAATTACACATAAGACTCTTCCATTCCACCCAAATCTAGCCTTGGTACATGGTGGAGATGGGAGATATGAGCAATTTTCCCAACAAACCTTGGTTTTGAGATTTTTTGACCACTTCTAGGAAAACAGTGATATCTTCATTGTTCCTTTATGGATTCAAGAGAATACACCACCAAATGAAAGCCAAATCAGTGCCCTATCAATCCATGTCATCCTTACAATTTTACAAGAAATTTACAAGCCGTACCAAACATGAGATCAACAAGAAAACATAGAAATCAGAGAACAAAGTTATTCTTTTTATTAGACCTCTTCCAAAATTCAATAAAAACCTACCCCTAACCAAAAGGAGGAATTATAAAAAAATTCCAACCAATTCCAACATCCTTTAAACCAAATTTTGAATTAGAGGACTATTGGGAAGCTTAATTACCCCTATTTTGACAAAATTTCCAATTATGCCAACTTAGGACAACATATACACAAATGTTTCACAATTAACACCACTTCAAGATAAATGTGGTCCAAAAAAAACCTAATACCATACAAAACATCCAATGATCTCACTCCTACCACTTGGTTGCATTATGGCCATTCTTTCTTTCTTATGTCTAGATGCACCAGGTTTACAAAAATGATTAAGAGATCAAATACAACCATGAAGACCTATCACATTCTACTTGAAATGGTCCATGGGACCTTATTACATCAAAAAGTCATTGGGGGAACAAAAAAAAATGATAAAAGCCTCATGGAGGCATGAAAACCCCAAGGTGCCCCTGCAACATACACTTGGGGTGGAAGAGATCTCAAGTACCACCTGAGATCAACTGTTGCAGAGTAGTACCATGTTTTTTTATGTCTTTTTCACTCATCAAAGTTGCATCTTCAGATGCGAGACCCTACCATTTAATGAAATATTAGTTATATACCTTTTTTCTTGTCCTTTTCAACTCCTTAATGTCTAGGATAGCTTCAATTTTCAAAGGTTTGGATGGTGGAAAATCCTGCACCCCATATTCATCACCTTCCACACTTGTACCTACATCCAAAGATCCCTTAAAGGGGTACAAGTCTGTTGAATCTCTCTTGTGAAAATTTATCCTTGATGAAAATATATGGTACTCTAGCATCTTGATGGTTACTCACTTAGTTGATCTGCTCTCCTGATTGACATATTTAACTCACTGTTGTTACTATATATTTTGGTACTGATAACTTAACTCCATGTGTAGATCTCAGTTGAGGCATTCTGGTTAAAGGTTTTTTGTTCCATTGATAAGGTGACATGTTTCTAATTTCATAATATGTGCTTTAGTGATTCTCTTATTTACATATTTTTGGTATATTATAGGGCATTGATCATTACTGTGCTTATGGGCTTTGAGATACACATTCTTCATTCTTGTTCATTTTGTGTATGGTATTTGGCTTTAACTTAAATTTTTTTAGTCCTTATCACTTCTCAAGGCATTGGCTATTATCTTTGGCACACTATATGGCATTGGATTTTAATGTGATGGCAAATCGGGCTTGGTTAAAGGTATAAAGTTTGATCTCTCATTAGCATTTGAATTGGGTCTATTGTTTGATATTTATCTGGGCCTAAAGGCTGACAAGAGGTAAAGGCATTGGTTAATATTTTATTGTCACATTGGATGTGACCTAGAATTGATCATTTGTAATACGAAATTTGATGAGTGATGTGGTCATATCAATATTCTTCAAAGGTTATCTTGGTTGATGATTTCACAATGCCTAAAAAAGTCAAATGCTATAATGCTTGTTGACATGCAAGTCATTGATCTACCCACAGATTTGAAAAGGCATTATGAGTTTCTTTTGAATTATTATGTTTGTCATTTCAAACTCCAAATTCTATTTGTCATTTCAAACTCCAAATTTTATCATACATTGCAAAGGATTACGATTTTCTTGGCTTGGAATTTTAGGTCAAAACATTGTTTATTTCACTCAAACGGTTTGGAACCCTACACTAGCCACCATCAAGGTATTTTTCTCTCAGCCGTTTCAATGATAAATCTACCAGGTTACTGATCTTGGTCAATGTATAAGGAAGATAGGAAGACGATGACAATGGTCATTTCACCTGTCGATCTCCTACCATTAGATGGAATCTCGAATGGGGAAAGAGCTCAGGTTGCTCAATCACTTCGTAGATCTAGTAAATCTCTCATGGGAAATTCATTTCTGGTCTTCATAGGTACTCATTTATTTATCTTTGCAGAACCGTTACCCTTAAATTCAAGGTTAATAAGGGATAAGTGTTTGTTTTTGCATGAAATTTGAAGGTTTGGTTTATTCTTTTTTCAGTCAAAATTATAATGAATTTCACATGCCTAGAATCACATTTCAATAGTGTTACCATATCAGATTTAAGGAATGGCATTTTTGGGTAGTGGGTATTTGTGAAGCCTAAAGAATCTTCTTATTTTCACTCTTGGAGTCATTTGTAACTGTTCTTAAATGCTTCAATTTATGATTTCAGTTTCACAACATAATGATTTTGATTATTGAGCATTATTGTTTCAATTACTTTTAAATTGTAGCTACTATAATGGGTATTGTTCATGGAATATCCTCTCAGCTTCATCTAGGTTCATGGTAACTGATCTTTGGGTACATTCTTTATGAGGTTTCTTTTGCTCAAAATAAACTTTCAGTTACTTCTTATGCAGTTTCTTTTTAGTGGTTATTATTCATGTTCTCATGCATGTCTTGATATTGTTTTGTCAAGCTCTTCCCTTGCATGTTGCTCGATAGGATAGGGTTATGTCACTTCTATCTTACATACTAATTTTCTTGTCATTCCTGGAGGAAATATTCTGCAAAAAATAATTTTGTCTTACCTGAATAGTAACTTGTCAAAGATGTAAAAACAATTTAAAATGTCACCTCCTCCCTTTGTCGGGTAAAAATAGTTTCAGTTGTAACTGAAAGTTTCATATTATGATGTAATCTGTAAATTGTTGAAAAAAAAGAGATTAGGGATTAATCATCTCCAATAAACCTAAAAATTTAAAAGTGAAGTTCTATTGGAAATGGGGTAATTATCTTTTTCTGCTGAAAATTTGGAAAGCATAGTGTTTTATCTGTTTTTGTATTTTTATCATGAAAGATGGAAAATCAATGAGTGAGAAAAAGAAAGAAAAATCATACCACTATAATATAGTTTTGATGATAATTTGTATTGAGACTATAACTATATTTTCCTCAAGTTGTCTTAAGGTTTGATAATGAATGGAACTCTGAAGAGTAATTCTTGACTCTTGAGAATTATATGCATTGTCTATCAAGAGGCACTTGACATAAATCAAAGACACAAAGAGATCCTATGTATCATTGTATGTTCTATTGAAAAAAAGAAAAGGGGTTGGTGCTCCTTGAGATTGTTTTATATAAACAAAGGGGTTTTTTCTCCTTGAGTTGGTGCTCATAAATCAGCCAATGAGGCATTATCAAAATAATTATTCAAATGAAAGCTTGAAAAAGGCAGCAGGTTAAGGAGTGGTTTTTCTACCCTAGGAGGGTTTTCCACTCAGCATATCTTGTTTCTATTTGATTTTCTGTGATTCTTTTGGTTCATTGATTTATTGCTTTAAAATATTATGTTTCACTATTCTCATTTCATTTTATGTGATTGCATTCAATACATGAATGATTCTATCATTGATAAATGAGAGCATATATCTGGTTTACTTCAGTTTTAGTTAAATTTGGTAAAGAAGTTAATAACACTCATTCACCATCCCCCCCTCTCAGTGTATTTTCACTCCAACAATTGGTATCAAAGCCTAGGGTGCTCTGATATGTATTTCCAACCTAGGATTGATTCTGGCCTTGGAGTCTATTAAAAATATCTCAAGCTCATGAAGGCACCTCCATGACTAGAGCTCCATTAGTTGATGGAACTGATTATGTATTCTAGAAAATCAGAATGGAGACTTATTTAACTTCTATTGACCTTGATTTTTGGGTACACTATACCAACTACTTTGCCTACTAATTCTGATGAGAAGAAAATATATGAAACCAATGCAAGAGAAAAACATGCTCTCCTGTGTTCATTAACTAAAGATGTCTTTATTAAAGTCATGCACTGCAGCTCTACTAGGGAAATATGGGTTAAACTTGAAACTATTTATCAAGGAAATGAAAAATTAAAACAGTCTAAAGTCCTCACTCTAAAACACCTATTTAAAGAAATAAAAAATGAGGGATGATGAAAAGTAGCTAATTAGTTTTTGAGATTTGATGAAATTGTCAATGCCATGAAGGGTTTGGGAAAAGAAGTTAAGGAAATTGATGTTGTAACTAAGGTCATCAGAACCTTACCAACAAAATTTGAAGCCAAGGTTTCCACTCTAGAAGAGAAGAAACACTTTACCTAGCTTACGCTTGACAACCTACAAGGCACTCTGACTACCTATGAAATGAGGACTAGTAAAAACAACACCTCTACAAAATAAATAGCATTTAATTCTAAAAGGAAAGAAAAGGAAGAGCTCACTGAATCATAATTTTTTGATTCTAAAGAATCCCACTTTGTGAGGAAACTAAAAATGGTTCTGGAAAGTATAAGGGAAAAGTTCCATTTAAATTCTTTAACTATGGAAAAATAGGCCACTTTTCTACAAAGTGCCCATATGGTGACACAAATAGTGATAAAAAAAAATCTAAAAAACTGGCCAAGAAAAAGGCCTATAGACCCAAACAAAAATTCAATTTTCAAAAGAAGAAAAGCCTGTTCAGCAAAAATAAAATAGACCCTGAATATGAAGATTCTTTAGATGAAGAGGATGAAAATCTATTCATGGCTGAAATAATTCAGAAAGATGAAACTAACAACAATGATGTTGAATATGGAGAAGTGGATTATGAAGGCGAACTGAAATGTGCTCTAAAAGAGGTGAGGAAACTTAGAAAACATATGTGTTCACAAGAACAAAATACTACTCAAGATAGTTCATAGGAGAAACTCATAAATATTGAGATAATCTCATTAAAAACTCAACTTGAAGAATCCAAGAGAGTTGAAGATTGTCTTCGTATTGGCATAAGATTTAAAGATCAAGAAATTCAAAAACTTGAACATGAGATTGTAGATCTCAGAAAGACTATTGAGAAATATGAGAGCACACTTAAGCTAAATGACATGCTCAGTAAACATAAATTAAACAAGGAAAAAATTGGCATTGGTTTTGTGAAAGGTGAATGTTCAAACCACATGACTGGTGACAAAGAAAAATTTACTAATCTAGAAGACTATGTTGGTGGATATGTAAAGTTTGGAGACAACTCTGAAATTCAAATCAAAGGTAGAGGTTCTCTTTTTCTGAATGAAGAAACTCCTATCTACAATGTGTGCTATGTAGAAGGATTAAAACATAACCTTTTGAGTGTCAATCAAAAATGAAGTCCTATCCTCTTCATAGGGGTGTGAAATTAAAAACCAATCTAGAAAATTTGTTGTTGTTGGAAGAAGGACCAAGGGAAATGTCTACAACTTACTTGACACTTCTGGACATGGAAACAATCAATGTATGTGATTGATGAGTCATTTTGAAGAAATTTGGATGTGGCACAAGAGACTAGGTCATATTAATTTTGACAATATGGTGGGAATTATCAAAAAATAGAATGTAAGAGGTTTGCCTATTCTTAGAAAGCTTGATAATGTTGTATGTAAAGAATGTATCAAGTGAAAGAAAACTAAGGTGGTCCTATAAGGACTAGGTCCATCAATGGTGATAAATATTTCATGTTGTTTTTTGATGATTACTCTCATATGGTATGGGTTACTTTTCTCAAGCACAAATCTAAAGCTTTTGATCGTTTTAAAGTTGTTTCACAAAAACTGCTAAGCCTTTGCGGTTTTTATTTTTATCTTTGTGGCTACACCTTACCTTTCAATTGCTCACTTCCTTTGGCGTGCTCCACGTGGATCCCTATTGGAACTTTTTCTTTTTATATCACTTCACTCTTGCCAAGTCTTCATCTGTGCAACATATGGCTTTATCTGGTTGTTTTCCAAACTGGGCCTGCCTTGTGCTTTCTTTCGCTCGGCGTGCTCCATGTGGCTCCCTCTCGGAACTTTTCACTGGGAATCCGTTCATCCTTTTGACGGGCTTTGTTTCCGTGACACATGAAAGTCATTGCGCCTTTTTTGCTCGCCTACTGGCATGTTTTCTTCTGTGGCACCACATGTTCGGATTTGCTGCTACGTGGTTTTTTGTTCCTTGTGGTGGCTTTGGTGGAATTTTTCTAGCAATCGATGTTTTCCATGGTGACTCGAGGTGATATGGGGCATTGATTCTTTCTTGTGGCTTTATTTATCCAAATATGTTTCAAGTAGTGGACTGGCCTATAAATGCATCCATGTTTCTCTTTATTAGGTTGTTGATTAAGTTGCAAAAAACTCCCAAGCACTGGAAAGAAGCATTTGTAATAGTTTTATTTAATCTGAAGACTCTAGACTATGCCAAATAAATTCAACCTTTCTCTTTTTCATCCACTTAGTAAGACTGTTGGTTTGTGCTATTATCTTCTTTTATTGTGTGAGTTTTTGTTCTTCAACTTTTGTAATCTTTCATATGTCAATGAATACAGATCATGTTTCCTCAACTCCTCTATGTTAGCTAAGGTTATGCTAGATTATGTTATGCAAATTAGAAGGTATTTCTTACGTTTAAAGTGCTTTGAGAGAGTTTAATTGATAAACAACTTTTTGGTGGTTTGAGCCTTTACATTTTGCACTATGCTTTGGTAATTTTGTCTATGATTTTGGCGCATCACTTGTAGTGTAGATTTTATATTTCACTATATTTCTAACCTTTTACCTCCCCTACTAAACGAAGAGTCAACTTCGATAAAACCTCAAAGGTCACTTAGCTAGCGCACTATGTCCCCCAATAGCTAAGTTTCCCTATGATTGTTGCTACATGCAAAAAATTGCGTCAATAGTTCTTTTTCTAGCACGCCCGGTGGGACCCAAACTAGCACGTTCGCTAGATCTTATAGGTGTGTATGTGTCATCAGCCTATAACTAGGACACAGACTACATGATTCCTTGGCCATCTTGTACTGGCATTAGTTTATGTGCATCTGAGAAGTCACCGTGGTAGTCCTTCACCTCCTCTATCTCCTCTTTCTTCACAGTTGCCTACTTCTCTTGCAGCTATGGCCACTAGAAATTATGTAGCTTGGGATGCTAGTAGTCCCTAAGTAGCACCTATTCCCTCTGCAGTATGGGCCCCAGTCCCTGCTTCCACTTTAAAAGCTATCCCTAAGTATTTCGAGGATGAGTCAAAGACACCAACAGAACACCTGCAAGATGTGGTAGATGTATGTATGGTACATGGTGTGTCAAATGAAAATGTAGCCCTCAGATTGTTTGTCGCTTCCTTCTGAGAAAAGGCATTGAGATGGTATAGAAATATTGAGGCTAATACTATTTCTACTTGGGACCAGCTCAGAACTCCTCTCTATGAATGATTTTGAAATGTTGGCAATAGATCATCACTATATCATCAACTGGCCAGTATAAAGTGAGCTCCCGATGAAGCTTTGTCTAATTTCAACACACGTTTTTATTCAACTTGGCAGGGAGTAGCTATTGGTAGTCGACCACCTCTAGATCTAGCATTCATGTTCTACCTAAATTTTATCAATGCCAATATCTCCATGATGCTTTAGGCTCTTGGTGGGGCAACTCTACCTAATGCTTACTCCTTGTTTGTCACTATAGAAAATAACCTGATTGTTGTTGGGAAGTTGATACCTAGACCTATCATGTCGTTGTTCCCCGAGTGCAATACTGTGGAAGTATAACTTCCTTCCACTAGTGTGCCTACAACTCTACCCCAGTCTATGTACATGTATCCTAGAACAACTACAAGTGTAGCTCCGAGTGTAGCTCCAGTGTCTAACCCCCTGATGGTTGAGATGAATGAGATGAGAGAAAAAATGTGGGCCATGACTAATGAATTAACTACCATGAAGCGACAAAAATATAACTATCAGAAGTCAGCTTATCAAAATTATCAAAGTGATAAAGATCCCTACCAATCAAACCAGTGGCAAGATAGATCATGCAAAAATGCTCAAGCACAGCTGAATAACCAAGTTGTTCCAATGACCTTGCCAATAGTGACTATACACCCCAGTTTAGGTAAACAGTTAGTCGTGGGGAAGAATAACTTAGCTGAAGATGCCAATTCATGGTGTTTTCCTTGTAATGATGCACACATACCCCAAAATTGTTCACAGGGAAATTTGCAACAAAATATCATAAACCAACATAGCCAAGGTGACACACCTAATCCCGACAACCAATCATATGCCTCTCAACAGATGGACATTGCCATCCTCACCGCTCAAATGAAAGGGATGTCCATTCAGAAAGAGTTAGACATTGTTCTAGATCAAGCACTTTTTTCCTGGATGGAGGGACAGAGTTGGCATTTCTGAACGACATCCCTATGGATAAAGTGCCCCGAGTGCAATCTGACTACAACACGTGTTGAAAGTGTAGATTCACTGGAGAGTTCACAACCTTGCCTACCAATTCCTAGCCCATCGGTAGGCCTATTGCCAATCCCACCACAATCTAAGGTGGCTATTCCTAGCTCTCTGAATCCACTTCCTCTGAAGGTGAAGGCTCCTAAAACCACCCTTGTTGTTTCCAAATAGCCAGATATACTAGCTGTGAGGCCTGTACTAGTTGTGAGGCCTATACTAGCTATGAAACCTAAGGAGCAAGCAATTGTGGCTCAGCAATTGTGAGCATAGTTCAATGTGGTGGAACAACTGAAGAAGTCATCTATTAATGCTTCTTTGTGGGATGTCTTGGCTATTTCGAAGTTGAAAGTACTACTAGATAAGGCATTGTCGAGAGAGGAAGATGCGAAGGTGCCTAGGCAGTCCAATGAAGAAAAGATATCTAGGTCGGACCGAGATAAAGTGCTAAAAATTCAACTAGAAGAAAAAATTTAGTCTGAAAAAGAGAGTAAGCCTAAATCCAAGCCTTTCTTTCTAACACTTATTATCGACGACAAGATGTTACATAATTGTATGATCGACTCTAGTGCTAACACCACTGTCATGCCTAAGCAAGTAGCTAATGCTTTGGGTTTAAAATATGAGCCTCTCAATAAGGTAGTCATGCAGCTAGACATAATTAAAGTTGATACCGTCGGGGTAATCAAAGGATTGCCTATGACTTTGTTTGCCTGCCCTAGTATCATTGTAAATCAAGATACAGGACTTAGTGATATTCATCCCCTATTTGGGATTTGTTTGTCTTGAGAATTCACAGCAAATGTCAGAGGATATCTAGCACTAGATCGGTCACATCTGATTTTAAGGACTAAACATGGAGCCAAGATGAAACTACTGTCAGAAACTTTGCATTCTGAACATGTTGCTGACGAGGCCCTACTCAACTTTGAAGCAACACATACTTCAATCACTCAGGAAGAGAGATTCAATGTGGAATTTATAGAAGAAGAAGAGGCTACTAGCTCCCGGACGAAAGATGAAGAATTTTTTTGAAATAATTTATTGATACAGACCCTTTCAGAAATTACCATGCAATTGGCCTCAGAACCTATGTTATACATGAAGAGGGGTAGATTATGCTCGAAGCTACTAAAGATCCTAGAGGTGAAAAATATTTGAAAATATGGACTTTGTACTTTGATGGCACAAGATGTAGAGTAGGAGTTGGAGTGGGGATTTGTTCGATATCCCCGTCCAAGGAAAAGACCTTGAGGTCATATCGCTTTCAGTTTACTAGCTCGAACAATGAAGAAAAATATGAAGGTCTTGTCCATGGTTTGAGTCTTGTAGAACAAATAGGCACAAAGAAGATAAGTGTGTTAGGAGATTCAAAGTTGGTGGTCAACCAAATCCATGGAATTTCTACTGCCAAGAATATCCATATGCGATCCTACCAACATAGAGTCTGGGATCTGACTGATAACTTTGAGGCATTCAATATTCAGGTTATACCGAGGGAGAAGAACTCCAAAGCCAATAGAATGGAAGCTATTGGAGCTCAGTTTGAGTGGCCTCTGAGTTATTAAAAAATAAGCATGTGGTGAGGGTAATTGTAAGGCCCACTCTTCCAAACAACAATCAAGATTGGCCAGTGTTCGATAGCTATGCTCATATTGCATCATTCCTCTAGTCATCTGGAGAATTTGTTGATTAAATGCAACCAAAAATTACCGAAGCTTATGGGGATCAAATTATCCAGCTGGAATCCAACAAGCTTTCAAGAGGCCTAGTCACTCTAGAGATATTGTTTGATTTTGATGATGCGACAAGAGACAAGAGAAGAATCATAGCTGACAAGGGTGACTATACCGATTTGTATATCGGTGAAGACAAAAAGCTCAAGGTTAGGAAATAATTTTCTCAGAAGAATAGGGACAAACTAAGGAATTTATGTGAAGAATATCAGAGTGTAGTAGCCTTGTCATATGATGATCTTAAAGGATACGATCTCGGGATCATTGAGCATACAATTGAGTTGTCAGAAGGGGAAAAGCTAGTTCATCAAAGACAGAGACTTGTGAACCCAAAGATAGAATCTCTCATGTCATAGGAGTTTAATAAATTGATCACATCCTGAATAGTGTTTTGGATCAAACACAACACTTGGGTGTCAAACCTGGTACCAGCCCGGAAGAAAAATTGAGACATACGACTATGTGTAGACTTCTAAGACTTGAATAGAGCATCCTTAAAGGATCATTACCCCTTACCTTCAATGGAGGTAATTCTACAAACCATAGCTGGCTCCAAAATGTTTTCAATGTTGGATGGATTTTTGGGCTACAACCAGATTCGGGTAAAGGAAGAAGATTAACACAAAAAAAAAATCACCACAAAGTGGGCAACTTATGCATATGCTAAGATTCCTTTTGGAATTTCAAATTCCAAAGCCACCTTTCAGAGAGCCATGGATATTTCCTTTAAGGATTTGATCCAAAAAATTATACTCATCTATCTGGATGATTTGACACTATTTTCAAAATCTGTTGATGATCACTTTGATCATTTGGAGCTTGTCTTCCAAAATTGCTAGGAATTCAGTATTTCTGTAAACCCAGAGATATGTGTGTTTGGAGTTCTCAAGGGGAAGTTATTGGGGTATGTTGTCTCTAAGGAAGGCATTGACATTGATATTGATTCATTACAAATTTTGCAGGGACCGTTTGGCCTTTTACCTTAATGCTTAAGAAAGACTAAACTTTCAAATCGATGGCAAAAGCCAAAAAATATTTTGAGCTTATAAAGGAGGCTATTTCTTCTGCCCCTATGTTGGTAAACCTTGACTTTTCAAAGGATTTTATTATGTACATTTTTGGTGGTGGCAACAACATCACCACTGTACTTATGCAAAAAGATGATGAAGATAAAAGGGAGTCCCCTGTTTCCTTCTATTCACGAACCTTAAAAGAGTACGAGGTAAAGTACAAATTTATAGGAAAGTAGGTTGTTTCTATTGTCAAAGGACTTAAAAAGTTCCGACATTTGATTTCATATAGTAAGGTGATTGTTTATTTACCACATCCTAGTGTGCAAGAGTATATCATGGAGGGAGAAATCACAGAGAAGATAGCTAATTGGATCACCAAGATCCTAGAATATGATATTGAAATTAGACCTATCAAGACTATCAAAGGAAAGGGACTGTGTGAGTATCTCATTGAAAATAGTGAACCAGTGATAGAGCTTGAAGCTCTGGAACCTGTGTTATTGAATGAAGAAAGTTCTCAAGGTGACTGGCTTGAGGATAGAATAAAATTCATGCAGACGGGAAGGTATCCGATCAATCTACCTTCTTTTAAAAGGCGTTTCTATCGTTTACAAAATAGCAATTATATTCTCTTGGAGGGTGTCTTGTTTAAAAGAAAATTTAATGGCGTCCTACTAAGGTGTATAAATGAAGAACAAGCGAAGAGAATATTGGATCAATACCACAATGACCCAGCCGGTGGATATTTTTCTGCAATGACTACAACAATAAAAATTATATGTGTTGGTTATTTTTGGCCAGCACTTTTCAATGATATATGTTTATTGATTAAGTCTTGCAATGAATGTCAGTTTCATGTCAGAAAGAGAAATAATGCTTCTATTCCATTAAGGCCTATAGTAGTAGAGGAACCTTTTTCTCAATGGGGTTTAGATTTCATTGGGATGATTAACCCTTTCTCTTCAGCTGGACACAGGTGGATATTGACATCTACAGACTACTTTACTAGATGGGTAGAAGCAGTGCCATTGAAAAATGAAACAAAAGTGGAGATTATTAATTTCTTGGAGGAGTTGGTACCCAGATTTGGCCTGCCAAAAAAAATCATCTCCAATAATGCTAAAGAATTCCTTGGCTCAAAGATGATCCAGTTCACATTAAAGTATGGGGTTTTCTTGAAAACCTCTTCTAACTATTATCCCTAGGGGAATGGCCTCGCAGAGTCTACAAATAAAAAACTCATCAGGTTAATTAAGAAGATAGGCTTAGAACAGTAGAGAGAATGGCATAGGAACCTCTAGATAACGTTGTGGGCAGACCGAATCACACCCAAACAAATATTGAAGACATCTTCTTATGAGATGGTGTATGGAAAGGATGCATTTCTACCTATCAATGGGAGGGACCAGTAATTGTAGCAACTGGTGGCGTGAGATCAGGGAACACCATTCTTTTGAAATCCTCACACCATTGGAGGTTTTGTAATTGTTCAATATAATGCACTTGCATGAGGAAGTAGCAACCGACATGAACCTTGACGCGATGCTCCTCATGAGTCTCCAATTTGAAGTCAAAGAGGAAGGGCTAAGTTTGCATAGGTCCTTCATGCAGTTTCAGCAGATGCAGGTTGACAATCGAGGGGACCCCACAATCAAATTGAGTAGCATGCCCTATCTACTCTAGTCCTTTGAGGTATCGTTGAGGGAATACCCACTTCGTCAGCTTCAAGATCTTGCATTTGGAGACGCTGATATCAACCAATGAGGTGACAAAATGGGAGCAGATGTTGGTGTTTACTCAGTACTATTCTTCATACTCTACGCAATCTTTGCCAAGAACCCACTTAATTGCCTTCACATATAGCAAATTTTTCACACCTGTCATGCACTTTAAGTGCCTGCACCTAATTTTGCCTAAGAAGGCAACTTGAGTCTTCTTGTAGACTAACCTTATTGGCGTTTCCATGATGTATACTATTCTAGATAGAAAATGAAACTGCTAAGATAAGAAATGCTTGATAAGCTAGGAATTATAGGAAATATTATGATTTGCAATGCTGCTAATGGTCCTATTTATAGACTGGTTGGGGCTCATTGGATGAGGCAAGCCATAATTACGACTGAGCCGAAGTGTGTCGCCAAGCCTCAATTTTTAGTGTTGCGGTTGTGAGGTGACGGGAATACGCAAGTACAGTTACAAATTGCTCTATTCAAGTTGTTGAATTCATTAGAAGTTAGCCAGGTGCCAGCACAAGGAGCCGTCATCCCATCCAAATCAAGACAAATCTTAAAGATAGGCTATTGGGTGATGCGCCCAAGTACGTTCAATAAAAATTAGTAAATGCATAAAGCTTGCGAAAGGGTTTTTTCAAGGTTGTCTTGGTTCATTGTTCAAGAAAATTAGGTGCCACCTCATGCAAAAATCTATCTCTTAAATGTAGAGAGCAATTTTTTAGGTTGGTGATCATTCTGCATGCATGAATGCTGGTGACGCATATAACAACTAGGTATGGATGGCTGGCATGTGCCCTTCTTAGCCTATTTCATGAAGATAAAAAGGCAAGCTAAACATGTAAAACAAATTTATTGCAAAGAGTTATCTAAGGATAAAATAGATAAGGTATTCGCAAGAGAGAAAGAGTTTTTCAGAAGCTAAGTCATTTGCGAAAGTTTATGAAAAATTCTTGTGAATACCAAGAAAATGGTTGAGATTGTAGAGAACCCAACACAGGCCTTGGCCCCAATGAGTATAGTTGAGAAAATGAAGAGGGTGCCTTGCATACAAATCTATGACTAGGAGTCTTATGCTACTTCAAGCATCCCCATAAAATCTTGTTGGCCTTTCACCAGTCAGGTGGACCAAGGAATACTAAACGCAATCCCTCATAGAGATCAGGCTTTAGTTGTAGAGAATTGGGATAATGTCTTTGATCTTGAGCTATCCCACAATCCTAAAAGCCTTAGGGAAGCCACATGTGAGAAAATGAAGAATGTAGCAGACCCTTTCCACAAGCGTCTATGGTACTGTGGGCTTCCCCTAGTACATCCTTGCCCAAAAATTGTGATAGCATGCGCGAAAGGCTTTGACCCAAACATTAGAGTGATAAGTGGCACTAATTTCAAGGTAATCATTAGCCCTAAATCTATACAAGATATGTTGTACGTCCTACTCCCCTTGATGCGGGATGTTGATATTTTTGAAGTAATCAAGATGCATGAGAAGTGGGGAGGGCTTCAAATGGTGCTGCAATTTTATCACACCGAAAATGCTCAGCCAACAAATACTTTATCACAGCCCAAATTTCCTTTTGTTCTAAAATATCTCAAAGGTGGGTCTTCTTCTGTCGATTCTATGCTGGCATTGGTGTGTGGTTTGGATACAGACAAGCAAATTTTGAGTTCCAAATGTGTCTCAGTTTTATGTTGAGGAAGAACAACATGGCTCCGCTTCTAGATTTTGCAAAAGTTAATAGTGATAGGATTTGGCAGTAGCTATAGGACTTCCAAGTCGGTTCTAGGTTCAAGTACTCCTCTTTCCTGGCCTACTTGATATTACACCAGAATCTAGATTACTTTTCAACATTTATGTCTCTGGCTATTTTTGACAAGGGAAGCCTAAGGAAGCCAGTTTCAACATGGACTCCTTTCATGTCTAAAACTTTTGGTTACTATGCATTTTTGGATTTGTTCTTAGCCCCAACTTTTTGGGCTTTGGATAGAGATGGGATCATCATGACCGTCCACATATCACCCCGACAGAATTCTTGGTTGGGAAAGCTTGTACAACCCTATGATTGTTTCTTTGTCCTAGTTTTCACCATACTCTGCATCTGAGGTTTTGCCTAGAAGCCCTTCCAACTCCCTCATTTTCTTTCTGATAGAATGCTGGACCTAGAAGCAATGAGGCAGCTATGTACTATTGATAATGATTACTGGGGGGGGAAACATTTAACCTCCTATTTACTGCTACCAATCATGTTTGGTTTCATGTCGTTGATCAAGAAAATGACTTTGAAGATTGAAACTTCAAAGATTCTTCTTTCAAAGTTGGGTCATCTCGGGTTGGTGTTGATAAATGACACTTGGCAATACAACCCTGAAAAATAATTCATTGGAGGTTGGCATCATAATCCCACATCAGCCCTGGCCAATCTGGGACCCCCAGAGAAATGTTGAGGATGGGAATTTAAGGTTATATGTAGACCTTGAATATTTTCCTAGGGATGACATGCAATCGATGTGGCTGAACTTATACTACATAGTTGGGAGGGCCAGTCCAAATCAAAAGATCAACCACGCTCTATGCACCCAATTGCAAAAGCTCGAATGGTGTCCTGAAAATATTCAAAACTTTTGGATCTTCCTACAAGAGATTAAGACAACCACCAAGCTTTGCGAAGAGGTTGCCCTTGATGAAAAATTTGATGAAATCTGGGAGAGTGCACATCCAGATGGAGAAAATTCTCTGAACCCTTCAACATCCAAGAAACATTATAGAAGGGAAGATTCTGCCACGAAGCTTGAGGAGGAAGTATCTCAGAATCCCCCTGCCATCACCGAGAATCCAACACATAAGGAAGATATTGATAAAAAACCTACATAGCAGGAAGATTCACAAGCACAAACATCAGAGCCATCCAAATCCTCTAAATCAACAAGGAAGCGGGTAAGGACTACTAGTGGTAGAAGGCAGGTCATTGTTGACCTTGAGGATTCTCTTGAAGAAAAGCGGCAACAAACTAGATTATTCGGTGGAGAAGAAGAGTGGCCGACAGTGAAGCAGTTGAATCATTTGTAGCTCCTCACAAGCCTCAAGTAACATTTCTTCCCTCTTCTCTCTCTACAATGTCTCTGGTCTATACTTCGTCTGCCCCTAATTTTTCATCTGCACTAGTTTTCTCTGCTGCTAGATATCTCAGGCAGTCAGGGCTTACCCCTCCAGGTTTCCCAATTTCATCCTTTGCTTTCCATCCCTTACCCGGAACACAATTTGGCATAAGTGTTGGGCTCATGAGCCAAAAATTCTTATGCACAAGGCCCAACCCTTTAGTTTGCGCATCTCCAATTTTCCCCTATACTGCATTATCATCCCCTCCAAGTGGCCAATTCATTCCACCATTCTCCCTGACCATTATAACAAGGCCTAGAAAAACCACCGATTTGATGAGCACACTATCTTTCCCACTAGCAATCCCTTGGGAGTTCTCTTTTGCTAGCGGCCTGGGTATCCCTTCCTAGGAATATTTCTTGCAGGTGGAGGCAAACAAAATCACTTGAGCTAGCCAAATGAGCAAGAGAAGAGAAAAGGATGCAGCTAAGTAGGCAAAGCCTCTCTTGCAAACTGTGTTCAATGAGAGCCAAGATTTGTTGATGTTTGCAAAATTCACCCCCAATGTGATTAAACCGGTAGGAGAAATGCTACCGAGTGATTACTCTGACAATGCTATTGGGCTAGAATTGTAGTAGGCCCATTCATGAGACAAGGTCGAGCTAATGGAGGAGACCCAAAAAATCATAACCACCAATCACCTCAAGCTCAACCGCCAAGAAAGAAAAAAGGATGATTAGATATCAAAGCTCAAGGGTAAGGTCGATATTTGGGTAAACAAGTTCAAGGACCAAGAGAATGAAATAAGTTGCCTGGATAAGGAGAGGAGTGCTTTCAAAGGTCAAATCAAGGAGCTGCAGGTTATGAGTATATAAATTATCCTGACCCTCCAATAGCAAGTCAAACAGAGCTGAGTAAACAAGGAAAAACTCTACACTGAGTTCATGTAGCAAGGTGAAGAAATGAAGGAGCTCCGGAAAAGCACAAATGCTGAAATTAATGAAATGAATGCCACTTTGGAGTTGGAAGTTCAAAAGGAAAAGTGAGCCAAATTGGCCCTAGAAGAAAAAGAAAAAGAGGTTTCCACTCTAAAGGAACTGGTGTCCACATTGGACATAAACTTGTTAGAGCTCAAGGAGATTTTGAGCAGCAGAGAAGCAGAGTTGAATATCTTGAAGACCCAACCTCTTGCGCCACAGATGAGCTAGTTGGAAATCACCAAGGAGTTGTACGCATCATACTGGGACAAGGTGAAGGAATTATGCCTTAATCTGCATCCCACTTTGAAATTTATGGTGCAGGAGACCGACCTTTACGAAAGAGTAAGTGAAACAATCTAGTAGATTCGAGAGGTAACTTCTGATAAGGTTCTTAAGGCCAGGATTTTGTTGGACAAGTTATATACAGCTTTTGATGAATCTTTGAGTGGCATGGGCATCGAGAACTGAAGAATGGCAGCAATGGGCGTAAGCATCCTCATCTCTATGCATGAGGTTGTTCAACAGGTGACAGTGATATGCGGGCAAAATTTTTTGCTTAACTCAAAGAGGCCTCCCTTCGCCCATCATTGCAGATTAGGCGGTAGCAGGTGTGGAAAAAATTATTGTTATGATCGAGGAGAAGAATTAAGACCTTTCTATCTTCCAATATTTTGACCAGTCTCTGATTACTGAGAAGATTGAGGGGATCGTGAATCAGTTGGTGTAGCTCTTTTTTTAGCTGGAACTAGAAACGAAAGTATCTGGCGGATTGCCTTTCAAGGCAATCATTGATATGAAATTGGGTCATGAAAATTAGCGAGATCTCTCTATGCCATCGAACGAATTCTGGACCAATCTGTAAGCTAGTCTCTCGAGGTTGTGAGAAATTTTGGGATGCTAAACCAAATTTTTTGGGGTTCTTCATTCCACGAGTGAAATGCCCTTGTGAGTCGCCAAAGTATTTCACAAAAACTGCTAAGCCTTTGCGGTTTTTATTTTTATCTTTGTGGTTGTGCCTTACTTTTCAATTTCTCACTTCCTTCAGTGTGCTCCACGTGGCTCCCTCTCAGATATTTTTCTTTTAATATCACTTCGATCTTGCTAAGTCTCCATTTGCGCAACACATGGATTTCTCTAGTTGTTTTCCGAACAGGCCCCGCCTTGTGCTTTCTTTTGCTCGACATGCTCCATGTGGCTCCCTCTCAGAGTTTTTTTTTTTGAATTCCTTCATATTTTTGATGTGCTCTATCTGCACAACACATGGTAGTCACTGCTACGTCGGTTACCTTGAAATTGTCAATGCGCCTTTTGTGCTTGCCTATTGCCATGTTTTCTTCTAGGGCATCACTGTTTGGTTCTGCTGCTACGTGGTTTTTTGTTCCCTTTGGTGGATTTTCTAGCATGTTCTTGGGTGATCAATGTTTGTCGTGGAAGCTCAAGGTGATCTGGGGTGTTGATCCTTGCTCCCGGCTTTCTTTCTCCAAATATGCTTCAAGGGGTGGACTGGCCTATAAATGCGGCCATGTTTCTCTTTATTAGGTTGTTGATTAAGTTGCAAAAAACTCTTGAGCACTGGGAAGAAGCATTTGTAATAATTTTATTGAATCTAAAGACTCCAGACTACGCTAAATCAATTCGGCCTTTCTATTTTTCATGCATTTAGTAAGACTATTGGTCTGTGTTGTTATCTTCTTTTATTGTATGAATGCTTGTTCTTTAGCTTTTGTAATATTTCATATCTCAATTAATTCAGATCATGTTTCCTTGACTCCTCTGTGTTAGCTAAGGTTATGCTAGATTATGCTATGCAAATTAGAAGGTATTTTTTATGTTTAAAGTGATTTGAGAAATTTTACTTGATAAACAACATTTTGGTGGTTCGAGCCTTTGCATTCTGCAATATGCTCTGGTAATTTTGTCTATGATTCTGGTGCATCACCTATAGTCTAGATTTTATATTTCACTATCTTTCTAGCCTTTTACCTCCCCCATTAAATTAAGAGTCGGCTTTGATAGAACCCCAAAGGTCACTTAGCTAGCACACTATGTCCCCCAATAGCTAAGTTTCCCATAAGATTGCTGCTACATGCAAAAACTTGCATCAACAAAAGTCTTTAGGAAAATGGTAGAAAGGGAGTCAGATGTAAAACTAAAATGTCTAAGATCTAACAAGGCTGGTGAATTCACCTCACAAGAATTCATTGACTACTGTGAGAGACACGTAATAAGAAGATAGCATGTTGCTACTAGAACACCTCAACAAAATGGGGTTGTCAAAAGAAATAATAGGACTATAAAAGAGATGGCTAGGACTATGCTGAATGAAGCAAATCTGCCAAACACATACTAGAAAAAATTTGTTCATACAACTGTCTACATTTTGAATAGAGTCCAGATCAAAGTGAACTCAAATTTCACTCCATATGAACTGTGGTATGGAAAATCTGCTTCAATTAAATATTTCAGAATATTTGGCTGCAAATGTTTTATCAAGAGAGATGATGATAACTAATGCAATTTTCAATCTAAGACAGATGGAGGTATTTTTTTAGGATACTCTACTCAAAACAAAGCCTTTAAATTCTTTAAAAATAGGCTGAATAAAATCAATGAATCTGTGAATGCCAAACTTTAATTTTTCTATTAGATGTTGAACCTATGCAATAAGATGAGGAGGAAGAATTTGAACTTGATGTAAATTCTGAAGGCTTTGAAACTACAAATCCTAGAACATAATCAACAAGTCCTAAACTAGCTGAAGAAAAATTTGGAGATACTGAAACTAGCTCTGAGAAGTGTGTAACTAAAAATCCTTCAAAATCTCTTGCTAAGAATCATCCCAAAGATTTGATTATAGGAGATAAATCTGCAGGAGTTGAAACAAGGAAAATAATAGTTAACTATGATGAAAAAGATCACATAGCTGAGCTCACTTCTTTTTGTTTAATCACTTAGTTTGAGCCCAAAAGCTTTGATGAAGCACTAACTGATGAATGTTGGCTTAATGTAATGTAGGATGAAATCAATCAAATTGAGAAAAACTGAACTTGGGAGCTTGTCCCTAGATGAGATGACAAAAATATCATAGTTGGTAAATGGATTTTTAGAAACAAACATGATGAAAGTGGCCATGTTGTTCAAAACAAGGCTAGATATGTCTGCAAAGGATATGCTCATCAAGAAGGTATTGCCTTTGGTGAAACCTTTGCACCAGTTACTAGGCTTGAATCAATTAGAATTTTCTTGGCATATTTTGTTTTCAAATTTTTTACTATATATCAAATGGATGTAAAAACTGTCTTTCTAAATGGGTACTTGGAAGAAGAAATCTACATAGAACAACTTGAAGGGTTTACCTATAATAACAAACCCAATCATTTTTACAGGCTAAAAAAGGCTCTATATGGCTTAAAAAAATCTCCTAGAGCTTGGTACTCTAGATTGGACAATCACTTACTGTGAAAAGGTTACATTAGAGGAGGAGTAGAAAACAATCTGTATGTTAAAATTGAAGGATCTAATATTCTTTTTGTTGAAATTTATGTTGATGACACCATTTTTGGTTGCAACATTATTTCCTTGAGTTAAAAATTCTCACAAATCATGGAATCTAAATTTGAAATGTCTATGTTGGGAGAACTGTCATTCTTCTTAGGTCTTTAGATTTCGGTATGTGCAGGATCATGATGGGCCAAAAAGTGGCAATATGTAAGCCATATGATAGTCCATGTGGCTGATGAGTTTTTTTACCCAAAATTGATGAAACAAAAAGGGTTTTTAGAGGAGATTCTCTGCTTTCCACCAATATAAATTATGCTTTACTTTGAATTTAATAAATTATTATTATTCATTTTCCATTAGAATTACGAATAAAGTCTTGATTGATAGGCTGATTGAAAAACATATATAACTTTCAAACGGTATCACATTTTTTGAATACAAAACATGTGTCACATTCTATGCTTTGCATACTATAGGATTAAAAAAAATAAAAATGAATTTCATGATTTTTTTACCAAGTTAAGGTGGTTAGATAGATGAGGTTTTATATTGTTTAAAAGTTGTAATAAAAAATCATAATCAATTATTTACTTGGAAAAAAATTATAAAGAAACATGCATCACATCGGGACATGAGTCCTCTACTTATATATAAAATCTTATAAAAAAATATTATAATTTTTTTGTGGTTAGGGTGGTCAGACAAACACCTACTTCTTATTTTTACCCTAAAATTTAAATACTACTGCATTAAAATTTCAAATTTTCACCAAATAGATTTAAAAAGTAAAAATAAAGGTCTAGTAGTTTAGAAACTACATTCAATTTTCTACAGATTCTATTTTTACATTTTTTTGAAATAATATAGATTACTTATTCAAATTTTTATGTCAAGTTGTCTAACTCTGATTTTTTGTCTTTTTATTGCCACTTAAGGTCCTGTTTTTTCCATGATGATCTTGCACATACCCATTTCACAACTTGAATATGACATCTTTTTATCTCAAGAAAGATATGCAAAAGAAATGTTAAAAAGGGTTCAAATGGATGAAAGTCATCATGTTAGCACTCTAATGGCTATAGGCTGTAAACTTAGCAAGGTTGATGGCTCTCTTGTTGTCAACCCAACTGACTATAGGTTAGTGATAGGCAACCTATTATATCTAACATCCTCAAGACTTGACATAATGCAAGTTGTTTGCATGGTTTCTTGATTTTAGGCATCTCCTAAGGAATCCCACATCAATGTTGTTAGAAGAATTCTTAAATATGTACAAGGCACAATAGATTATGGGCTCTGGTATTCCAAAAGCAATGATTTCTCTTTAGTGGCATATATTGATTCTGACTAGGCTAGTTATCTAGATGATAGGAAAAGCACCGGTGGTGTTTCTTTCTTTCTTGGTGATCATTTAGTGGCCTGGCACAACAAAAAACAAGAATTTGTTTCACTCTCTACTACTGAAGTAGAATATATAGCTGCCACTTCTTGCTACACTCAGGTAATTTGGATGTCACATACATTATCAGACATGGGTATTGAAATTCATAAAACCTATTACTCTTCTATGTGATAATACTAGTGCAATCAATACCTCAAAAAATCATGTTATCCACTGTCGAACTAAACACATAGCTATAAAGTTTCATTTTATTCATGAAAAGGTGTTGGCTAGTGAGGTATATGTGCAATATGTTCCTACACAAGCACAAGTTGCTAACATTTGTACAATACAATTGGCTAAAGATATTTTTAAAAGACTTCAGTCTAGATTGGGAGTTGTCTCTCAATCTCTATTATCTTAATCAGTCTATATCAGTGATAGGTGGAGCTGGTTAGCTCTTCCTGTAGCTCATACTTTTCTACTCAAAGGTTACTTCTGTAGTTTGTTGAAATTTCACAGTTGTTTCTGGTTTACTTGTGTTAACTTCCCTTTATTCTTGTGACAAAAATGGGGAGAATTATGAGCATTTGGTTCCTGTACTTCATCTTGAATTGGTGGCTCAGTTTTTTCCATCAAGGATAAAGGGGGAGTTTGTTGAATCTCTCTTGTGAAAATTTGTCCTTGATGACAATATATGGCACTTTGGCATCTTGATGGTTACTCACTCAGTTGATCTACTCTCCTAATTAGCATATTTACTTCACTGTTGTTACTATACATGGTGGTACTGATAACTTAAATCCATGCGTAGATCTCAGTTGAGGCATTCTGGTTACATGATCTTTGTTCCATCGATTAGGTGACATGTTTTTGATTTGATAATATGTGCTTTAGTGGTTTGCTTGATTACATATTTTTGGCATATTATAGGGCATTGATCATTACTGTACTTATGGGCTTTGAGATACACATTCTTCATTCTTTTTCATTTCATGTATGGTATTTGTCTTTGAAAACTTAACTTGTTTTAGTCCTCATCACTTCTCAATTCATTTCCCATTACCTTTGGCACACTATATGGCATTGGATTTTAATGTGATGGCAAATCAGGCTTGGTTAAAGGTATAAAGTTTGATCTCTCATTAGCATTTGAATTGGGTCTATTGTTTGATATTTATCTGGGCCTAAAGGCTGACAAGAGGTAAAGGCATTGGTTAATATTTTATTGTCACATTGGATGTGACCTAGCCTTGATCATTTGGAATTCAAAATTTGATGAGTGATGTGGTCATATCAATATTCTTCAAAAGTTATCTTGGTCGATTATTTCACAATGTCTAAAAAAGTTAAATGCTATAATGCATGTCGGCATGCAAGTCATTGATCTACCCACGGATTTGAAAAGGCATTATGAGTTTATTTTGAATTATTATGTCTGTCCTTTTGGAATCCAAATGCTATCATACTTTACAAAGGATTACAGTTTGCTTGGTTTTGAAGTTTAGGTCAAAACATTGTTTCTTTCACTCGAAGGGTTTGGAACCCTACACTAGCCACCATCAAGGTATTTTTCTCTTGATTGTTTCACTGAGAAATCTACTGGGTCATTGATCTTTGTCAGTGTATAAGGAAGATAGGAAGACCATGAAAATGGTCATTTCACTTGTTGGTATCCTACCATCGAATGGAAGCTCAAATTGGGAAAGAGCTCTGGCTGCTTAGTCACTTCATAGATTTGGTAAATCTCTCATGGGAAATTCATTTCTGGTCTTCACAGGTGTTCATTTATTTATCTTTTTAGAACCATTACCCTTATAGTCAAGGTTAATAAAGGATAAGTGTTTGTTTCTATATGAAATTTGAAGATTTGGTTTATTCTTTTCTCAATCAGAATTATAATGAATTTCACATGCCTAGAATCACATTTTCAATAGTGTTACCATATTAGATTTAGGGAATGGCATTTTTTGGTAGTGGGTGTTTGTGAAGCCTAAAGAATATTCTTAGTTTCACTCTTGGAGTCATTGGTAAATTTTCTTAAATGCTTTAGTTTATGATTTCAGTTTCGCAACATAATGATTTTGGTTATTGAGCATTATTGTTTCAATTACTTATAAACTGCAACTATTATAATGGGTATTGTTCATGGAATATCCTCTCAGATTCATCTGGGTTCATGGGTAACTTCTCTTTGGGTACATTCTTTATGAGGTTTCATTTTCTCAAAATAAACTTTTAGTTACTTCTTATGCAGTTTTGTTTCAATGGTTATTATTCATGTGCTCATGCATGTCTTGATACTGTTTGGTCAAGCTCTGCCCTTGCAGGTTGCTCGACAGGATAGGGTTCTGTCACTTCTATTTTATGTAATAATTTTTGTTGTCATACCTGGAGGTAAGATTCTGCAAAAACAAACTCTGTATTACCTAAATAGTAACTTTTCAAAGATGTAAAAACAATGTAAAAGGTCACCTCCCTTTCTCGGGTAAAAATAGTTTCAGTTGTAACCAAAAGTTACAAATTATGATGTAATCTATAAATTGTTTAAAACAAAGATATTAGAGCCTAATAATCTCTAATAAACCTCAAAATTAAAAAGGGCAGTTCTATTTAGTGTGGAAATGGGGTAATTATCTTTTGATGCTGAAATTTTGGAAAACACAGTGTGTTATCTTTTTTTGTATTTGTATCATGAAAGATGGAAAATTAGTGAGTGAGAAAAAGAAAGAAACATCATACAACTATAATACAGTTTTGATTAGAAGTTTTATTGAGACTGTAACTAGATTTTCCTCAAGTTTTCTTAAGGTTTGATAATGAATGGAACTTTGAAGAGTCATTCTTGACTCTTGAGAATTCTATGCATTGTTTGTCAAGAGGCACTTGACATAAATTAGAGAAATAGAGAGATCCTCTATATCATTGTATTTTCTATTGAAAAAAGAAAAAGGTTTGGTGCTCCTTGAGATTGGTGTCTATAAATAGAGGGGTTGGTGCTCCTTGAGTTGGTTCTCAAAAATCAGCCAATGAGGCATTGCCAAAATAATTATTGAAATGAAAGCCTGAAAAAGGCAGCAGGTTCAGGAGTGGTTTTTCTACCCTAGGAGGGATTTCCACTTGGCATATCTTGTGTCTATTTGAATTTCAGTGATTCATTTGGTTTGTGCTTTATTTCTTTAAAATGTTATGTTTCACTATTCTCATTTTAGTTTATGTGATTCCATTCAATACATGAATGATTGTATCATTGATAAATGAGAGCATATATCTGATTTACTTTAGTTTCATGTAAATTTTTTAAAGAAGTTAATAAAATTAATTCACCACCCCCTCTTATATTATTTTCACTTCAAAAAAGTCAGCAACATTAAATATAGGGGAGACAACCACTCCAGGACGGAGTGCTATCTCATAGGCATTTTTCTCAAACTTATGAATTATCTTGCAAGGGCCTATCTTATTCATGTGAAGCTTAATGTATTTTACCTTAGGTAACCTCTCTTTCTTCAGGTATACAAAAACTATATCCCCAACCTTATACTGAACATTCGTTCTTTCCAAATCTACCCTCTCTTTATATTTTCCCACACTCTTATTGAGATTCTCCTTCACTTGATCATGAATGGATTTCATTGCAATGGAAAAATCCCCTCCTTCTACACTCCTCTTTTCCATTCCCTTCAAATCTCTCAACTCAAAGATTCCCCTTGGGTTCATTCCATACACCACTTCAAAGGTAATTTTTCCTATGTTTCTATCTAGGGAATCATTATAAGCATATTCTGGTTGGGCTAGCACCAAATCCCATTGAAGACCATACTCTCTTGTCAAACACCTCAGCAAGTTACCAAGTGATATTTTTACCACCTCTATTTTTCCATCCATTTGAGGATGGTAGGTAGGGCTATATTACAAATTTATCGCTAACTTCTTCCATAGGGTCCTCCAAAAGTGACCAATAAATTTGGAGTCCCTATCTGACACAATTCTCAAAGGAATTACTTGGATCCTCACAATTTATTTGAAGAATAGTCCTGCAATATTATTGGCATCATTAGTACTCCTACAAGGAATAAGGTGTTCCATTTTACTAAACCTATCCACCACTACAAAAACACTCTCAACTCCCCTTTGAGTCTTGGGTAGTCCTAAGACAAAATCCATACTTATGCTCTCCCAAGGTCTATTTTTTGGATGTTGTGGTTCTATTGCTGATATGTGGTTGTCATTGATGTCAACACTATTAGTATTGGTGATTTTGAAGGTTGTATATGTTGAGGATATTGAGACAATTGTAATAACTAGTAGTCAGTGAAGCTGAGAAGGTCAGAGTTATGAAAAGTGGTGTTCACTGATGATTAAGAGGTGTGCACTAAAGAGTTTTTTGTTGAGCTTATCTAGTATGTTGTCTGAATTTTTCAATGATACACATCAAGATTTGATAAATTTATGAAGTTATGTGTTGCTAAAGTTATTCAGTTACTGTAATAGGTGTTTCTGGAAGATGAGATTATAATTCTGGTGAATTGAGTTGTTGTGTATTTTTTTGAGGTGTTCAATGATGTTTCTAGATCATGCTCTATCAGTTTGGTTCATCGAAACTGATCGACATGTTCATGGTTGAATATTTTTCCTTGTGTGCTTAAGGTATTCATGTTCTTGGCCACCATGATGGTGGTAGCGTGTTGTAGATCCTTATGGATTAATATTTTATTGTTGGCATGTTCGAGGATGTTGATTTAGGTCCTTACTATGTTTTGAAAAACTTAGGTTGGTGCACATTAATATTTGTTCATGTATTGAGGTTGAAAGCTGTAATTTAGTCTTTATTTTTGGCCGATAGAGTTGATGATGTAAATCTGTGAAGCGGATATATAAGAGTGATTGTTTACTCATTTTAAAGTATTCTCAGTGAATGCATATTAAGTATCTGCAATATATGTGTGAATAAAGATTAGATCATTCGAATGCAGAGAAGAGTGTGAAGGAGATTGAGTGAAGTGTGAAGAAGTGTTTTTGTGCCTAACCAAAACTATAATCAAGCTTTTGTAGAAGCTAATTTCTCAGTTCAACCTCATCAGATGGATTTAATATGATTGTCTTATGTAAGATAGTGAGAATTCCCTTTGATCAGTGAGCTCTAGGTAGTGAGCCTAAATTCATGTGCATTCTCTATTCATTTCTTTCATTTTACTTCTAACAGGGTATAATCTTGTGGACTAACATCCACCATTTTTTTTCCCCTAACAGGGTTTCCACGTATAAATATTTTGGTTTTCATGTGTCTCTAATGTGTATTCAATTCATGATTTCACTGTTAATTATCAGATCTGAGATTAAAATTTTTTAAGGTTGAATAAGCATAATTTCTATCATAACTAATTCACCCCCCCTCTCAATTGTCTATCGTTTTTTGCCAACAATTGGTATCAAAGCTAGTTCCTCTAAAGAAAATAGCTTGAGGTGATCTGAGATGGTATTGTATGAGAAGGATAGTCCTAGATTCGATGGTACAAACTACTCTTTGTGGAAATTTAGAATGGAGTGTCATTTGAAGTGCATTGGTGAGCCTTTCTTGAATATTACAAAGAATGCATATACAATTCCTCAGAATGATCCCTCTACTGTTGATGAGATCAAAGAAGTATAAACTAATACCAGGGTTATAAAATAATTACTAAGTGATTTAACTGATTCAGAGATGACAAATGTGATAGTTTTGAAGACCGCACATTAGATCTGGATAAATTTGGAAACATTGTATGAAGGTGATGCACTAGTAAAAGTTGCTAAGCTGCAAAGTCTGAAAGATAGGTGGGAGAACATGAAGATGAAAACATCTTTTATTTCTTGTAAAAGTTAAATTAATTAGTGATGGAAATTAGATGTGTCACTGGAACCTCCGAAGAAGATGATATTGTGGCTAAAATACTTAGATCCATGCCTACTTCTTACAAAACAAAAGCTCATCCTATTGAAGAACTCAAGATAGTAAAAAATGTGACAAGAGACATGCTAATTGGAAAAATTTCTGCCTTTGAGTTGAGTGAATTTGAGGAATCCTTTCCTAAGATAGAGTCTTCATTCAAAGCTACTGTATCTAGAAAAATCCAACACAAATATGATCCAGGAGATATTTCTAGAAAAAACATTCAAGTATGAAGAAGAGATGAAACTGATTGAAGATGAAGAAAGAGAGCTAGAAGAACTGGAAGCACTGATTGTGAAAAGAGAAGCCAGAGGACAAGGTAAGTACAAAGGTATGATTCCAATTAAATGTTTCTCTTGTAGTAAGATTTCATTTTGCATCAAGATATCCTGAAAGAGTCTCTAAGTATAAACATGATAAGACTAGATTTCAAAAGAAATGTTATTATGCCGAAGGAGTTATTGATGATGAATCTGATCAAGAAATTGGAAATGGAGATGAATGGGTATTCATTTATATCAAGTAAAATGGTTTGGTGTCCACTGAATTAGATAGTAATTAGAATATTGAGAAATCTATTGCAACCACAATTGATGAGAAGGATGAGTGGGTGATCGATAGTGGATGCTCACATCATATGACTAGTGATAAAAGAAAGTTTCCAAGCTTGGAAAAGTATGACGGTGGTGTTGTAAGATTCAAAGATAACAATGCTGGTGTGATTTGTGGTAGAGGCACTATTTCTCTTGGTGGAAAACGTAATACTGATGATGTTTTTTATGTTGAAGGATTGAAGCATAATTTGTTGAGTGTTGGATATATGGTTGAAAAAGGATACAATATTTAGTTCAAATATGGTAAGTGTGGGATATTAGGAAGCTCAAGAAATGTGATTGCTTCAAATACCAAGACAAGAGGTAATATTTTTCACTTAAATGTTGCTAGTGAAAGGTTTTTGATTGCTCAAGTTGATTAAAGTTGGTTATGGCATAGAATTTTTTGTCATGTGAATTTTGATAACATTTTCAAAATAAGCTCCACACAAACAGTCAGAGATCTACCTAAGTTAGTGAAGCCTACTAACACTATATGAAAGGAATGTTAGATGGGAAAGAAGACAAGAATTTCATTTTAGAGAAAACAACATCATTTAAATGGAGTACTAGATTTGGTACATACTAATCTATGTGGTCCATCCAGAATAAAAATTCTACAAGGAGAAAGGTACTTTATGTTGCTTACTGATGATTATTGTAGGATGGTTTGGGTTGCTTTCTTAAGAGAAAAACATGAGGCATTAGAGAAATTCAAAAGCTTCAAAGATTTGGGAGAAACTAAGACAATTTTGAAGATCAAATGTCTAAGATCAGACAGAGGTGGTGAATTCACTTCATGAGAGTTCAATTCATTCTGTGAAGAGCATGGAATAAAAAGACAACTATCTACTCCCCAAACCCCACAACAAAATAGAGTTGTTGAGAGAAAGAACATAACAATTTTATATGCTTCCAAAACTATGATGTTGGAAGGTAATGTTCCTCATTTCTACTGGAGAGAAGCTATAAGAACTACTGTGTATACTATCAACCAGGTGAATACCAATAGTAATTCTAGTAAGAATCCTTTTGAGCTATGGTTTGGTTATAAATCTACTGTCAAGTATTTCAAAATATTTGGAAGTAGATGTTATATTAAAAGAGATGAAGATATAGGAAATTTTGAAGCTAGAAGTGATGAATTAATATTTCTAGGGTAATCTAATAAGTGCAAAGTCTATCAGTGTTATAATAAAATATTGAAGAAAATGGTTAAGAGTGCAAATGTCAGATTTTATGTAGATATTGAAAGATCATCCAAGTATTGTGGATATGACTCAGATGACCAAAAGGATAGTACTAATAATGGAAAGAATGTATAGACACATAATCAAACTCAAATTGTTTCGGTGAATCAAGAAAATCATGAAGAAGAGGATAGTGGAAATGCAAAAGAAAGAACAAAACCCAGAACTCCAAGGTATGTAAAAGAAGTCATTTTGAATGTCAGATCATAGGAGACAAGAACAAAGGTGTGTAAAATAGAAGAAGAATTGCATAAGAATATTGTCTGATATCTAAGATTGAGCCTAGGAATATCAATGAAGCATGTAAATATGAATATTGGATGGAAGCAATGAAAGAAAAAATGATGCAGATAGAGAAAAATGATACATGGATTCTTGTTCCTAGACTTCAAGACAAAAATGTGATTGGAACCAAATGGGTCTTTCAAAGTAAGCTGAATGAGCAAGGTGAAGTAATCAAGAATAAAGAAATACTAGTATGTAAATAATACTCACAGATGGAAGGTATTGATTTTGAAGAAACTTTTTCCCATGTTGCTAGAATTGAAGTTGTAAGGTTATTTATTTCTTATGCTACATTCAAGAATTATAAATTCTATCAAATGGATGTTAAGACAACATTTCTAAATGGTGAACTAGAAGAAGTTTATGTTGAGCAACCAGATGGATTTCAATTGAGTGATGAAAAGGACATGGTTTGTTTGTTGAAGAAAGAACTATATGGACTCAAAAAAGCCCCTAGAGCTTGGTATGCAAGACTGGATAAATACTTGTTGAAGATTGGATTCAATAAAAGTACTGTTGACAACAATCTGTATTTCAAACTAGATTAGGATAAAGAGTTGATCATTGAAGTATTTTTTGATGATATTATTTTTTAAGGTGATGATAACTTATGTATGAATTTTTTTGATGAAATAAAAAGTTAATTTGAAATGTCAATGATAGGATAACTTAAATTATTTTTAGGATTAAAAATTACTCAGTCGGATGATGGAATATTTATTTCTCAGTTTAAGTATGTGAAAGAGCTACTGAAAAGGTTTGGCATGGAAAATTTAAATCCAATTGGTACACCCATGGTAACTGGATGCAAACTATCTTATAATGATGATTCTCCTAAGGCTAATCAAACAAGATATAGTTCAATGAATGGTGGATTGCTATATTTTACTCAAACAAGACCATACATTATGAATGTTGTGTGTATGGTTGTTGGATATCAAGCTGATCCAAAGGAATCACCTGTGACTGCAATAAAGAGAATATTCAAATACTCGAAAGGAACAATAGACTTTGGGTTATGGTATCCAAAGGATGATAATATTACTCTGAATTCCTTTACAAATATAGATTGGGGAGGAGATGTAAATGATGGGAAAAGAAAAATTGGTGGTGCATTCTTCTTGGGAAAGAAGCTAGTGTCTTGGCTAAGCAAAAAGAAAAATTCCATCTCTGTATCTACTACTGAGGCATAATATATTGATGCTACAAAAAACTCTACCCAATTACTATGGATCAAGCATATGTTGAGAGATATCAGAGTTGAGTATGGTGAGCCTATTGCTATATTCTGTGACAATTCAAGTGCCATAAATATTTCTAAGAATATGTTGCTACACTCAAAGACAAAACATGTAGCTATCAAGTATCACTTTTTGAGAGATAAGGTGAGTGATAAAGATGTCAGATTGGAATATGTGCCTACAAAGGAAAAAATTGTAGATATCTTTACTAAACCATTTCCCAAGGACAATTTTGAGTATCCTAGAGGATAATTAGGGGTAATTTCCCCTCCTAATCTAAACTAAGATACACATCTTTGCATCAATTTGTGGACTTACAGTCAAATCTTGTTTCAAATTGATGTTGTGGTGGCTACTACTCAGGGGGAGTAGTCAATTGATTCAGATGATATGTCGATTAGAGAATGTGTACCTTTTCCATTGATGTCAAAGGGGGAGAAGAACAATGTGAAAAAAAAAGTATTGAAGAAAGGAGGAGAAGAATGAACAAAGGGGGAGAAGTGTTCTATGTGGATAACTAGTTGTGTTGATGGTATTATTTTTTACATCATGTGTTTCCATCAATTCCAAAGGGGGATATTGTTGGGTTTTTTGGTTGTGTTGTTGATATGTGGTTTTCATTGATGACAACACTATTAGCATTGGTGATTTTGAAAGTTGTTTATGTCGAGGATATTGAGAAAATTGTAATAAATATATTGCAAGCAACTAGTGAAGATGAGAAGGTCAGAGTGATGAAAAGTTGTGTTCATTGATGATCATGAGGAATGCACTAAAGGGTTTTTTGCTGAGCTTATCTAGTATGTTGTTTGAAATTTTCAATGGTACACATCAGGATTTGAGGAAGTTATGAAGTTTTGTGTTCCTATAGTTATTCAGTTACTATAGTAGGTGTTTTTGGAAGATGAGATTGCAATTCCGGTGAATTGAGTTGTGTATTTTTTTTGAGGTACTCAGTGATGTTTCTAGATTGTGATCTATTAGTGTGGTTCATTCACGTTGATCGGCTTGTTTGTGGTTGAAGATTTTTCCTTGTGTGCTTAAGGTTTTCATGTTCTTGGCTGACATGATGGTGGTAGCATGTTGCAAATCCATATGGATTAAAATTTTATTTTTTTGCATGTTCAAGGATGTTGATTTAGGTCCTCACTATGTTATGACCAACTTAGGTTGGTGCACATTAATATTTTTTCATGTATTGAGGCTGAAAATTGTAATTTATTCTTTTTTTTTGGCCAACAAAGTTGATGATGTAGATTCGTGAAGCAGATAATAAGAATGATTGTTTACTAATTTTAATGTATACTCAAAGTATGATCGGTGAATGTATGTGAAGTATATCTAAGATATGTGTGAATAAAGATCAGATCATTTGAGTGTAGAGAAGAGTGTGAAGGAGATTGAGCGAAGTGTGAAGAAGTGTTTCTATGCCTAATCAGAACTATAATCAAGATTTTGTAGAAGATAATTTCTCAGCTCAACCTCAACATATGGATTTAATATGATTATCTTATGTAAGGCAGTGAGCCTTCCCTTTGAGTATTGAGCTCTAGGTAGTGTGCCTAAATCCATGTGTATTCCCTATTAATTTTTTTCATTATACTTCTAACAGGATATAATCTTGTCGACTAACATCCACTATGGTTTTTTCCCTAACAAGGTTTCCACGTATAAAAATCTTGGTGTTCATGTGTCTCTGATGTGTTGTTGAGTCATGCTTTCACTATTAATTATCAGATATGAGATTAAAAGTTTTTTAACTTTGAATAAGCTTAATCTATGTAACAACTAATTCACCCCCCCTCTCATTTGTTTATCCTTGTTTTTCCAACACTATTTTGGATTGGTAGAAGTTGGTATAGGCCAAAATTTGAAGTATTTCCCTTTTCTCTTTGGCATAGAGTGCAATTATCCACAAACTTTCTTACATCCACCTTCATTTTAGGCCAAAAGTAAAACCTGCTAACCTTCTCCAAGGTTTTGACAAGTCCAAAGTGCCCTCCAAGAATCCTACTATGCTTTTATTTTATGAAATTATCCCTTATAGAGCTCTTGGGTATGCACAATTGGCCCCCCTTAAACAATAGACCATCTTGCAAAACATAATCAACATAATCATTGTGAAAAGCATCTAAAAACTAAGAACAAACATCAAAAGCAGCATTGAAATCTTCATCCTCCTTAAAAATACCTTTTGGAGCTTCTATTCCCACACTTTGCAATTGAACTTATTGAACCATCATGATCCTTCTACTAAGGGCATCTACAAATTTTTTTTCTTTTCCCTTCTTATGCTTTATGGAGAAAGTGTATGCCTATAAGTATTCAACCCACTTCATGTGCTTTTGGTTTAATTTTTCCCATCCATTCAAGAAACTAAGTGCATGGTTGTAAATGAATTAAAAAATCCTCTGGTAGAAAGTAGTGCCTCCATTTCTTTAAGGCTTGGACCATAGCATACAACTCTAGATCATATGAATAATATTTCCTCTTAGCCTCATTTAGTTTTTCACTAAAGAATGCAACCGGTCTGCCCTCTTGACTTAGGACAACACCTATTTCTTGACCACTTGCATTAAATTCAATAGTAATTTTTTTATCAAAATCAGGAAGAGCAAGGATAGGCGGTTGTGATAAATTTCTTTTCAATTATTCAAACCTTTCATCTGCTTCATTGGTCCATAGAAACTTGCTCTACTTATCTCCCTTGATTGTGTCTATGATTGGTGCACAAATGTGACTGAAATTATTTATAAATTTTCTATAGAAGGTTGCAAGGCCATGAAAGCTCCTCACATCACCCATTGACCTAGGTGTTGGCCAAATTAGAATGGCCTCAATCTTTAATGGATCCATTTTCAAGCTTCCTTTTTCTATGACAAACCCAATATAGACCAATTCTTCTTTCATAAACTCAGACTTCTTCATGTTGATCAAAAATCACTCTTCATGAACACTCTTTAGAACCAAGTCAAGAATCTTCAAATGCTCCTCCTTGGACCTGCTAAACACAAGAATGTCATCCAAATAAACCACAACAAATTTTTTGATAAATGTTTTCAATACCTCATTCATTAATCTCATGAAGGTAATAGGGGAATTGGACAAGCCAAAAGGCATCACCATCCACTCATAGAGACCCTTATTAGTCTTGCATTTTTCTTTGCATTCATCCCCCTCTCTGATCATAATTTGATGATATCCACTTTTCAAGTCAATTTTTGAAAAATAGGAAGCCCCTCCTAGATAGTCCATAAGATCCTCCATTCTTGGCATAGGGAACCTATATTTGATGGTTATCCTATTTATGGCTCTTGAATTAGTGCATAACCTCCATTTACCATCTTTCCTATGATCCAATATATTTGGAACGATACAAGGGATCAAACTCTTCTTCATTAGGCCTTTGTCCAATAGTTCTTGCACTTGTTTTACTATCTCTTCATTTTGAGTAGGGGTCATCTTGTAGGCAGCCTTATTAGGCAATGTAGCACCTAGTATCAGATCAATATGGTGACTGATATATTTGATTGGAGGCAGGGAACTATGGAATTCATCCACCATAATCTCCTTATACTTCTCCAACAAGGTCTGGACATCACTAGGGATGGATCCTCCTTTTTTGGTAGACAAAACAAACCTTCACTTTGGCTTAAAAATCAAGGAAAAACCTAGACCTCCCTCATCCTTTAAGGTCTACAAAATCTCCTTCTCTCCTACCATCATGATGTTAAACTCATGTTTGTTATCCATACCTTCATCCGGAAAAGGGTTTAAGGTGAAAGATTCCAAATTTTTGTTGATCTTGTAGGTTTTTTTCTGCCCACATGTTGGGCTTTCCTATCATATTGCCAAGGACAACCTAGAAGTGACAAAAATCCATGAGAGTAACATCATAGAGGATTTTATCCTTATAGTCTCTCCTTTTAAATTCTACCCAAGCTTTCTCATTTACAAGAACTTGTTTATTTTTATTCTGCCATGATACCTTGTAAGAGGTAGGATGAGAAATGTTTTTCAATTTATGTTTTTCAACCATCTCTAAGGACACTAGATTATCAATAGAACTTGATTCTACAATTATCTTGCATACCTTTCCATGGAATTTGCATGTGGTCCTAAATAAGGACTTCCTTTTTGGTGTCTCCTTGGTAATTGGTACCTTCAAAAGTGTCCTCATCATCAAGTTCTCTCCAATCTTAGGATCAATAGGTCTAGAAGGTGTAGTCACACTTTGAGCATCTTGTTCTTGCACCAACTGGTTTCTCCTATCCCCACCATTAGATTTTGAAGCTTTCAGGGCACTTGAAGGATGGGTGTCCAAATTGATTACAAGTGTAGAATCTTCCCAACAATTAATTTGAACCTCTTCCACCAAATCTACCTCTTCCATTAGGCCTCCTACCCCTAAATCCACATCTTGATTCTTGGCTTTGTTCTTCTTTTCCACTTGACTCCCCTTATTTTCTTTGTGACTGATTTATTCCACCAAAAATACCTCTTCTTTTGAATTTTTTGTCTCTTCCCCTTCCTTGCTACTCTTGATTCCTTCTCAAATTCTCTTCAGCCCTACATTCCACTTGCAAACACTCTTCCATTGTATTAGGGGTCATTAGGCTGATCTCATCTTGAATTAAAAACCTTAGTCCATTCAAATACCTGGCCACTTTCTCCTTCTCATTCTCTACATGATCACACCTCATATAGAGCTTATGAAACTCTTCAGTGTAGGTTGCCACATCCATGTCCTTTTTATTTAAGTTCTAAAATTTCTTAAACACTTGCACTTCATGATCTATAGGGAGGAATTGTGCTTTCAATCTAATCACCATTCTCACCCATGAATTAATTTTGTTTTTACCTACCTTCCCTCTTTCCCCTTGGTGATAATTCAACCAAATCAAGGCTGATCCACTCAACTTGGTATTGGAATAATTAACCTTCTTTTTATCTACCATTTCCTTGTACTCAAAGTAATTTTTCAAGACATCTACCCACTCTAATAGTGCCTCAACATTCATCTTACCCCCATACATTGGTATGTCCATCTTAGGTTCATAGGACTCTGATTTTGTGGTTTGCAAAGAACCCAAGAATCTCCTTTCCATAGGATCCATCTATTCAATAGGTGGAGGCTCTTCCTCATCACCCTCTACCTCTTCCTCTGAGGTACCTTCTTCATAAGTGGCCACTCTTCTCATTTCTCTGGCTTCTAATGATTCTACCTTCTCTTTTAGGGCCTTCAACTCCTTTGCAACTAAAAACCCACCTTTTGGAGGCATTGTTCTTCACTCTCTACTTACTCAAAATTACCTTTGCAACTTCCCACAATCAGACTTAGCTTTGATACTACCTTGATGCAGAGGTGGTTGATCTCAAGAATCAGTTTGACACAACTTCTCTCAAATATGCTAACCAAGACACCAGCCTCTACTTGACTCAATAGGGAAACTCAACTTTGCAATATGGAATCTATCAAACCAGACATGATCAGAGGATTGAAATGGACCTGAGAACCTTCAACTTGACCAAACTAGACCAACACATCCAATTTTATGCTTTAGAACAACCATTTCCCTATCACTTCCAAAACTAGGCCTCACACCCCGTATAGCCTATCTAACTAGGACATTCAAAGAAATATTCACTTAGAGGGAAGAAACCAGACCAAGGACACTAGTTTTAAGCACCTTACACCAACCCTTATAGGATCTCAAAGCCCCACATCATGAAAATTGAGGATAAAGCCACAACAAGCCAAAAGGCAACACTACAAGGTAGGCCTAATTGGGCTACTGAACACAAGGAACTAGATACCTTGGAACACCCCAACACCCCTTATCCATAAATTTTTTTTCCTATAACCTTATTAGACTCGTTTTACATGTTCCCAAGCACCCTCATTCACAAAACCACTCACACAATGACAAAAAATAGACTTTTGCACAATTCTAGGCCTGCCACATAGAGATGCCAAGCCTAGATCTTCAAAGATCTTCCCGCAAACTAAATTATGTCCTTTGAAAACTTTATGAAATAAAATTACACATAATAATATTCCATTCCACCTAGATCTAGCCTTGTTACATGGTGGAGATGGAAGATATGAGAATTTTTCCCACTAAACCCTAGTTTTGAGGGTTTTTGACCACTTCCAGGAAAACAGTGATATCTTCTTTGTTCCTTTATGGATTCATTCCAAAACACCACCAAATGGAAGCTAACTTACTCTCATATCAGGCCATGTCAGACTTACAGCTGTACAAGAAAGTTATAGGTCATACCAAGCACATGATCAATAGGAAAACACAAAAAATAGAGAACAAAATTATTCTTTTTATTAGATCTCCTTCCAAACTTCAACAACAACCTGCCCTAGACCAAAAGGAGGTATTATAAAATGTTTCCAACAACTTCCAACATCCTTTCAACCAAATTTTGAATAAGAGGACCATTGGGAAGCTTAATTACCCCTATTTTGACAAAATTTCCAATTATGCCAACTTTGGACACCATATACACAAATGTTTCATAATTAACACCAATTCAAGCCAAAAGTGGTCCAAAAAACACCTAATACCATAGAAAACATCCAATTATCTCACTCCTACAACTTGGTTGCATCATGGCCATTCTTTCCTTCTTAAGTGCAGATGCACCAAGTTTACAAAAATGAGTAAGAGATCAAACACAACCATGCAAACCTATCACATTCTACTTGAAATGGTCCATGGGACCTTATTACATCACAAACTCATTGGAGGAACAAAAATAATAATAAAATCCTCATGGAGGAATGAAAAATGTAAGGTTCCCCTACACCATAAGGAAGCAGGCCATATCTTAAAATTATGCAAAAATAGAAAAGAGGAGTAGTCTGCTCCAATGGAAGATGATAAATCGGTGAAAAATATTGACAAGGAATAGGCTAAGAAGGAAATGTGAAAAATTTGGAAAAGGAAAGAAGGATCAAATTATACCGATGCATCTATACCCTCATCCAGTGTAGATGAATCCTCTGAGAGGGTATGTACAGGATCATCATGGAAAAAACAAGTCCTTAAGTGGCAATGAAAATTCAGAAAATAAGAGTTGGGCAACTTGACATAAAAATTTGAATAAGTTATCTATATTATTTAAAAAATATGTAACAAAATAATATGTGGAAAATTGAATGTAGTTTCTAAACTACTAGGTTAATTTTTGTAAAAAAAATTCTATTTGGTGAAAATTTGAAATTTCAATGCAGTACTACTAAAATTTCAGGGAAAAAATAAAAAGTAGGTGTCTATCTGACCACCCTAACCATAATAAAATCATAATATTTTTTTATAAAATTTTAGATATAAGTAGAGGACTCATGTCTGGATGTGATGCATATTTTTTTGTAATTTTTTTTCAAATAAATAATTAATTATGAATTTTTTATTACAAATTTTTAAAAATATAAAAACTCATATGTTTGACCACCTTAACTTGGTCAAAACTTAAAGGAATTCATTTTTTATTTTTTTAAATCCTATAGTATACGAAGCATAGAATGTGACACATGTTTTGGATTCAAAAAATGTGATACCGTTTGAAAGCTGTAGATGTTTTTCTATCAGAATATCAATCAAGACTTTATTCGTAATTTTAATAAAAAAATAATAATAATAATTTATTAGATTCTAAGTAAAAATAATTTATATTGGTAGAAATCTAAGAAGCTCCTTTACAAAAACTTTTTGTTTCATCAATTTTAGGTAAAATAAAAGTCGTCAGCCACATGGGTGAAGTCTGGAAAAAAAAGGTAAGTTATTAAACACGTTTTACGTGTTGACGTTTTAGGATTGGCAAGTCCGAACCAAATCCCAAGCCTAATACCAAAGCATTAAATTTTGTGTTAGAATATCGGATATCGGATTCAAATCGGATATTCGATTCAAATTCAATATCCAATATCGGATTTGAATTCGATATATGATATCTTTTAGATCAATTTTAAAACAATTTTTACAATCTTTAATATATTATTGAAAAATGCAATTAAGTTTATAATTTAATATATATAATATCCAATAAAGTTTATAATGTAATATATTTAATATACAATTTATGATAATCTCTTACCGAATTATGTATTTAATATATAATATACTATTAAATGTATAATATTTAAATATTATTTCAATATTTTAGTTAATCTATAAATATTTTAATATTATTTCAATATTTTAGTTACTCCATAAATATTTAAATATATATATTACCAATTTGTAAAATATTTAAATATTATCTCTTTCCCTCTCGCTCTCTCCACCTCTATCTCTCTCAAGTCTCTCACTCA